>JBCEWC010007764.1:0-20942 GCA_038996855.1 Solanum aculeatissimum | reverse complement strand
ATTGATGACATCTTGATTTACTCCTGAAGTGAGCGGGAGCATATGGATCACTTGAGGTTGGTGCTTCAAACATTGAGGGAGAAGTAATTGTATGCCAATTTTAGCAAGTGCGAGTTTTGGTTGGGAGAAGTTGCTTTCCTTGGTCATGTGATGTCCGACGATGGCATCAAGGTTGACCCTAAGAAAACCAAAATGGTGAGGAATTGGCCTAGACTTTTGACTCCTTCGGATATTCGAAGTTTCCTTGGTTTAGCCGGTTATTATAGGAGGTTTGTTGAAGAGTTTTCTTTTATTGCATCCCTATTGGCCAAGTTGACTCAAAAGAAGGCCAAATTTGTGTGGTCAAATGAATGTGAGAAAAGTGTCCAAACTTTGAAGAATCGACTTACATCGGCTTCAATCTTGACTTTGCCAAATGAGTTAGATGGGTTTGTGGTATATTATGATGCATCGCGGATTAGTTTGGGTTGTGTGCTTATGCAGCATGGTAAGGTTATAGCTTATGCATCTCGACAATTGAAGGTGCATGAATAAAATTATTCAACTCATGATCTTTAGTTAGCGGTGTTGGTGTTTGCTTTGAAAATTTGACAACATTATTTGTATGGGGTTCATGTGGATGTCTTCACCAATCACAAGAGCTTGCAATATGTGTTCACCCAAAAAGACCTTAACTTGAGACAAAGGAGATGGTTGGAACTTCTCAAGTATTATGATATGAGTGTTCTTTGTCACCCTGGCAAAGATAATATTGTGGCAGATGCCCTTAGTAGGCTCTCTATAGGAAGTGTATCATATGTGGATGAAGGGAAAAAGGAGATAGTGAAAGATATACACCATTTGGCTAGGTTGGGTGTAAGGTTGGCCGAATCCAACAATGGTGGAATTCTCATTCAAGGCGTATCTGAGTAGTCAATAGTGGTTGATGTTAAGGCAAAACAAGACTTAGATCCTTTCTTAGTCAAATTAAAGAAATTGGTTTTCCAAGAAAAGATTGAGATTTTCTCCCAAGGGGGAGATGGTGTGTTACGGTACCAAGGTCGATTGTGTGTTTCGGATGTTTATGGCCTAAAGGAGGTTATCATGAAAGAGGCTCATAATTCTCAATATTCTATTCATCCAGGATCTACCAAAATACACCGAGATTTGAGAGAACTGTATTGGTGGCACGGAATGAAGAAGGACATAGCCAAGTTTGTATCGAAATGTCCTAATTACCAACAAGTTAAGGTGGAACATCAAAGGCCCAGTGGCTTGACCCAAGATATCAAAATTCCTACTTAGAAGTTGGAAAATGTGAACATGGATTTTGTGGTTAGGCTACCCTGTACTTGGAGACACTTCAATTCTATATGGGTTGTGGTTGATAGGATGACCAAGTCGGCTCACTTCTTACCGGTTAAGACTACCTATAGTGCCGAGGAGTATGCCAAGGTGTATATTCGAGAGTTGGTGAGATTGCATGGTATACCAAGGTTTATTATATCTGATCGTGGTACTCAATTTACTTCTCATTTTTGGAAGTCTTTTCAAAAGGGATTAGGTACTAAGGTTAAGTTGAGCACCGCATTTCATCCTCAAACCGATGGACAAGCCGAAAGGATAATTCAAACCTTGGAGTACATGTTGAGGGCTTGTGTGTTGGAATTCAAGGAAAATTGGGATGACCATCTACCTCTTATTGAGTTTGCCTACAACAATAGTTTCCATGCAAGCATTGGTATGGCGCCATTTGAAGCTTTATATGGTAGGAGATGTAGATCTCCGATTGGTTGGTTTAAAATAGGTGAGGCGGCCTTGTTAGGCCTGAATTTGGTTGCTGAGGCTATCGAAAAAGTGAAGTTGATTAGGGAGATATTGAAGGTGGCTCAAAGTCGCCAAAAGTCTAACTCGGATGTTAGGAAGAGAGATCTCGAATTTCATGTTGGTGATTGGGTGTATGTGAAAGTGTCCTCCATGAAAGGCATCATGCGTTTTGGCAAAAAGGACAAATCGAGCTCCCGATACGTCGGACCTTATGAGATTATGGAGTGGATTGGCAATGTGGCTTATAGGTTGGATTTTCCTTTGGATATGAGCTCCATTCATCCGGCGTTCCATGTGTCTATGCTGAGAAAGTTGGTTGGTGATCCTAAGGCAATTACACCTTTGAAGAGTGTGACAGTTGAGGAGAATTTGACCTATGAAGAGGTGTCGGTTGAAATCTTGGATAGGCAAGTGAAGGGGCTTCGCAATAAGGAGGTAGCTTCATTCAAGGTGTTGTGGAGGAACCAAGACGTGGAGAGTGCAACGTGGGAAGTGGAGTTGGACATGATGGAGCGATATCCGTATCTCTTCCAATCTACTCAAGCCTAAGGTACTAGATTCTATCCTTTCTAATGGTCCCAATTCTTTAAATTTTTGAGTTCATGACATTGCATGCATATATGAGCACAAAAATGATTTAAATGATGTTTTGACATGAGTTTTGAATGACTTTTAAAATGATGCATGATCCGTTATGAGTTGTGGTTAAAATGTCTCCTGTTTGATTGATATCCTTAAGCCATAATTTTAGCCCATTCGAGGACGAATGTTCCCAAGGGGGAGATGATGTAATGACCCAAAATTTTTTGAATTTCGTAATGGTTGGTCAGGGTTAGTGTTGAACTTGTCATGGTTAAATATTTGTAGCCATGGGTTGCATTTAAGTGGCCGGATTCAAGTAATTGCTTTGGTGGAAGATTGTAACGATTAGATAGCATGGACTTTGAAAATCCATATCTCTTGGTATGAGATTAACTGTGTGGGATATTATATATGAAATCAAAGCTCTTCGAGTCATCTTCACAACGCAACTGGTTTCACTTGATTTGGAGTTTGGATGTGGAAGTTATGGACCTTGCAGTGAGACTGTCCGTTGTAGAAGTATGCTGGAAAAAAGATTCAGGACGGAGTCAAGTGAGGTACCACAGACCTTTTGATGGTTCACAGTCTGTGGTGTGTCCCGTTAGTTAATCCAGCGAGTTCCCCCGGATCCTGGAATAGGCCTCGAACCAAGTGGAGATCCACGGACCACTTCACGGTCCGTGTGAGCCTTCATGGTCCATGAAGGGTCCCGTGAAGTGATCCAGAGAGCTGGTCAAGAATCGAGGCTGGAATCCAGACCAAGTGATGCTCTACGGACCAGTACACAGTCCATGTGTAGCTACATGGTCCGTGAGGTCCCTCGTGAGTTGATCCAGAAAGTCTCCCGAGAGTTCAAGTCGAAGCTGAGTCCAAGTGAAGTCTCACGGATAGGTTCATGGTCTGTGAACCTATAGACGGCATCTGGGCAGCTTCCATGAGGCAGTGATTTAGTCCATTTCATTAATGGTTAATTCGTCATTTGGTTTAATTCTATGCCCCTTTTAGTCTTTCTAAGGTCTCCTAAAGCCCCCAAATCAAATCCTAATCCCCTTTTATTCATTCTAACACTCTTCAAACCTCACCAAAATTCCTTCAATCCTCTTGACCTCCATTGATGAAATCTTGAAGAAATTTTGGGAAAATCATCTTTCTTGCAAAATCATCTAATTCTCTTGGCTAATCTCAAGGTATGTGGGATTGATTCATGGATTCCCTTTCATCCATGAAGACCCAAGAACCCTTATCTTTAAATTATGAATTTAAGCATTTCTTTAATTATGAGTTCTTTAAATTTTGATGTATTTAATTGAATTGAGTTGTGGGATGTAGAAATTAGGTGATTTAAAGTTGATTTAAGTTTGAAATTCATGAAGTACATTGAAACTCTTGAAGGTCTAATGTGCATGTCCCATTGATAGTTTAATATGCATGGGTAAATTGCATTATATTTTGAATTGAGATTTTTCTCATGAATTATGTTGGATTATCTATTGAACTATGGTTTAAGGTTTGAAATTCCATTACCCATGCACTTGATTCATAATTCATGGCATAAGCATTGAAGTATGGTTATGATGAAACTCTTGTTAAGGTCATGGTCCTCTTGTTATGATATGATATGTTAAGGCATCTGATCACATAGTCTCTTGTTATGGCTCTTTGAGCATTATAGGTGCTTGCACCATTTTGATATGTTATGAAGGCTTGATATGATAAGCTATATAGATGAGCTACTCCTATTGCATTGATATGGAAATGATTTTGAAAATTCTTATTGGCTTTGCCTAAGTATAGATATGGATTTGATAATGACATGGTTGGTTTAATGATGCATTGTTTGAAAATAATGTCACCCCTCCATTTTGAAAAGCTTGCATGTATATATGTATTCTCGTGGGATGAGGCTTAGCACTGAGAGATTGGAGTCGGGGTAGACTATCTCCAAGGGTCCATACTCCTTTCCGTCAAACTATGTGCCAATATGAGATATCTTCCAAGGTGGGATTGACTTGTTATGTATCCCCTTTTTAGGGTTGACTAGAGATCTACCTGGCAAGTAGTCTGAATCCAAGTAGTAGCTCGCTTGGGTTCCCTCTTTTATCGTTTGAGGTCATATCCCCTCTATACTATGATTCGTAGGTTGCATTTCATACATCATGGCATGGCATATTGTTATGATATACTCATCTTTTGGCTATGCGCATTCCTTTCGTATCACTTATCCTCATGTCATCTTGCATGGTCATATTATGATGTCATATGCATTGCATACCCACATACTTAGTGCATATTATGTGTTAATCCATACTCTTTTTCTACATGTTCTAACCGTGTAGGGACTGGTGACGACTTCTATCTCCCGTTGGACGACAAGAGATATCTTGAAGCTATTTGCTTGTGGTGGGCCTTTTTGTTTCAAGGGCAATAGCTACTTTCTCTCTTCCTTGTATCATTTTATTTTCTTTCTTTATGACTTGAGGGTGAGCCCGGATTATGTCGAGGCCCCGTTCTATCTTATGTAGAGGTTATGTTGGACATGTAAAACTCTTACACGATGTATGATGTTTTGTTGAGATATTATGATATTGAGATTTGGTTATGGATATAATGATCCGATTATTCTTATGATTATGTATTGTGCTTGTGAATGTTGGGAATGTGCTTATGTGGAAAGTTTCCTAACCCGGTATGGCTCCATAGCTTGAGTCCTACTCACCTACCCCTTAGAAATACTTATTATGTGCTATGTGATCCATGTTCATCCCATTCTCAGCAATATCCCCATAGTTTGAGTCCAAAGCCCCGTTCTCCTTAGAAATATGTGCTATGTGTTTACTTTTCCGTGCTTCCGAACCAAAGATGTGAGTAATGATGCTATGATGGCTTGATCGAGGACTTTCAGATTCTCCTTCATCATGTCACATCTAGGCCCCACTTTCGGATTGTGATAATGACTTATTTGAAAAACTAGATAAGAGTTCTCTAAGAAAATGAGTTTGAGGATCACTAAAGAGAGAAACTCAGGTTAGACATCAATAAATATATAGATCAAGGTCTATATGTTGTTTAATAATTAAAAAAATAAGGCACATACTCCAAGATAAGGTGAGAACATTATAGCACGTGTTTTATACACATGTGTTGAGCGATCAATAGGTTAATAAAAGAATGGTCTCTACTTTTTCATGCATGAGACCCTAAAAAGTCAAAATTAAACTTTTCATTAGAACACCCTTTGATCTTTTACTCTTTCTTGCAATTTCAGTCAAAGTTGTTACTTTAGCATATTGCTAATAGTCATGAATGATTTGGCAATGCAATGCATGTCTACAAAAGCAGATGATTTGGAACAAATAGATTTTAGTAGAAAGAGAAGTCGATTAAATTAAAATAATAAGACTTACGTACACAAATTGGCTATTACACTGACAATATAGATGCCAAGTGTAATTGTGTATATAAAGTTGGATTTGAATTCACCTATTAAAGAGGATGGTAGATCAAATGAGTAATGATTGAAGTTGTAAAGTCTAGGGTATTGTGAGCGATGGTATCCTCATATTAAAAGTGAATTTTTTTATACGTTATTGAATTTCTATACAGGACTTATAAGGCCTTGAAGGCAAGCCATGATGATCACAGGTCGAATGAATTGTGTGTCTAGTTCATATAATATTGGCTTGGGTCTTATCCACCATGTGCGAAGTGGGAGATGTAAGATTTTTTGGGAGGGTATCGCGGGCTCGCCCATGTGAACCGATCCGATCTAATCTTACTCCGCCCATATATAAAGGATAAATATGATTTTTAAATAAAAGAGGAACTGTTAAGTTATAGATGTTCAACCTCATCCTTAAAAAGAGAGGGAACAGTTACAACTGTTCAATCTTATCTTTTTAGGAGAGGGAACAATTACTATTCAAAATTCTTTTTGAAAAGGAGTGGGAACATTTAACCTCTTCTAATAAAAAGAGAAAAATTCTTCTATTTTTGCGAGTTATGAGAAAAAGAAAAAAAAAAGAACAAAAAATCAAAAAAAAATAATTGATCCAAACTTCCTCAATTCCGTCAACACACTAAATGACATTTACAACTTGTTTGAATAGCGATTTTTCATGGTGTGGTATGATATGATTAGTAATAGAACCATGCTTGATTTGATTTTTTCTTTACCTAAATGGTTGGTATAATTTGGTTTCATAGTTTTTGTAATTATGAAAATCCTCACTTTTTCAAATTACAAATTTAATGGTATCCCATGATTTACACTTTCTTTTTTTTTCAATTATATCCTTATTTAATTTTAAATAATTTTAATTTACCCTTAATTTATTATTAAACTTTAAGCCCATCACTACAACCCTTTCTCTAATTTATTATTAAACTTTAAGCCCATCACTACAACCCTTTCTCGTCCCTTCACTTTATCGCATGAGAAACAAGTATCTACGTTAACTTTCTATCCTAACCAGTATCTTTATGTACTCAATAACATCATGCAATAATAGATAATTTCCAACAAAATCATGAATTGAAAACAATAATGTCACTGCTTCTTCCTAGTGGCCGCCTTCAACTAAAGATTGGGCCAAATTTCACTGCTTCTTCTTAGAGGCTACCTTCAACTATAGATGGTATATGATTTTTTACTTCTCTTATTTTCCATACATTAAGTTATTTCAGCTTTGAGCTATAAATCACGTAAATAATTATTACTTTTATTGAATTTTTTAAAAAAAATATTAATAAATTTAATATTTATAATAATTAAATGCATTTTTATAAATTTATCAATTACATATCATACAATCAAGTCAAAAAACAAAATTATCATTAGACAATAGCAAACCATACTATCTATCCAAATATTGTATTGTACCATACCGTACCATACCATATAGTACCATACCGTACCATACCATATAGTACCATACATTATGAAATCACGAAAAACTACCATCCCAATAGAGTGGTAGTTTGTAAACATTAATCTTGATTTCTCAGTGAAATCAAAGAAGACTTGAGGCAGATTTTCTTGGTAGCAACAACAACAACTCGCTGAGAATTTAAGATACATAATCTATTATTTTTGCTCCGTATTTTTTTTACTCCTTGTAGAAGTTATTTCACATACTAATAATTTTGAATTTCAATAATTAATCTTAGTTTTATATTCTTTTAACCAAATTGGGCACATCTACAGCCCTAAAAAAATATGTTCTTGGTTAGGAAAAGTTAAGAGGGCCAACATCTGGTCAAGTAAATCACACTAGTTAAATCATGATTAAGATTTGTTTAATGGGGGTGGAAGAAGAGTCATCAAAAGATGATGCAAGTCGAGTATTTATCAAATTGTTCTTTATTTTAATCCTCCAAAAAATAATAATCAGATGGCAAGATATTTTATTTTTTTGGTAAATTATATGACTAAGTCCTTTCTACAAAAAAAGGCAAGCTATAGTACACGACAATTATTAGAGAATATATTTATTACTCTCTCTGTCCCAATTTATTTGACATGATAAGGTTCAATACAATTCTTAAGAAAAAAATTAATTAGGAGTCTTGTTTGACTAATATACCCCTTATAAATAATTAAACTTTTATCTATATATATGTCTCTTAATTTTGCCGTAATTAATGTTAAGGGCAAAATTGGAAAAAAGTAATTAATTGTCACGCCCCGGGAGGATACCCTTCGCGTGACCGACACTGAGAAACCATTGTTGGCTCCCAAGCGAACCACTTGGCCTTATCACATTCATCTAATCGACATAATTAACATATCAGCGGAATACTATGATAATGAAACGTGGATAAATCTCAATTTCATATAAAGTCAAGTCAAATCAATAGGACTAGTATAAAAGAAACTAGCCCAAGATAAATGTTCAACTAAAGACAAATCATACTCTAGTCTATGAAGCTTCTATCAATTGTTCAATGGTGCCAATGACAAACCCATGACTAGCTCAAATCAAGAAAAGCAAATCTAAAGTCTAACTTTAAAAGCTAGATGAAAACATAAATGAATATCCTCTGAAAGTAGGGAAGAACTCACCAACTCAGCTGGCTGACAAAGATTTTCAATGGTGCGCTTGTTGTTGATCTCTAGTACATGTCTCTGCTTCATAAAATGATGCAGTACAAATGAACGTCAGTACGTGGAATGTACGAGTATGTAAAATGGCTAAATAAAACAGATATCAAGGTAAAATACTATCAACTCAGATAACTCAAATAAAGAGATAAAGAACTCAATCAGAAATGTCATATGTCTATCTAAAGTAAGAATAAAGAGTAGACAATGATCCACCAATCTCAATCCAATAAGAATACTATTAGTGTAGAACCTATCTGGGAGTTTCTCTTATCCGACAACCATCACTTATGAGCCAATAATAGTATAACAATCCCGTTGATGTTGCCACAATCGTTCAATACCTTGTCGGGATAAGAACAACTCGAATCATGAATGGATCTAATCAACCAATCAAGTCTTATCATTTCAGGACAATAAAATAGAGACAGGTCCAACTTTAACAGACTCAGTCCTCAAAATAGGGACATGTCTGACTTTAACAGACTCAGTCCTTAAAATAGGGATATGTTCGATTTTAACGGACTCAGTACTTAAAATAGAGACATGTCCAACTTTAACAGACTCAATCCATTCCTACGTTTGGCTACGTAATTACTGGGTTCGAGTGTGTCTCACTCTTACTTAATTTGGTGCTCGATACTCTTTCCAAGACTCAACGCTCATAAAACAATCAATTCCAATCAACAAATCAGTGAGTCTCTTAATGGACTCTTTCAATTCATCAGCTCTATCAAATTAATCTTTCAACAATTCAACCAATCAATCTCATCAACCTTTCAAGAGTAAATTAGAAAATCATGTAGGAGGACTTTCGACTAGACCAATATTTAGAGTTCAATCAGAAAGACTCTTAGGACCATCAAACTCTATCAATCTATCATCATGTTCATAATCACAATCACAATCAACATTCTCAACTCAAGGCTCTAGACTGAATCTCTAGGTTCATTCATAGAATCTTTTATGAAGTAGTATGTAGGATTTGTGAGATAACTCATGTAAAAGCATTTATCCAGTAAATCAAGTTTATGATGATCATCAATCATGCAAAATACATATAATGTACAAAATTTACAAGAAACCCTTCATAGAAAACATACAGAAGGACTCAATACTCTTATTTATCGCTCTATCACAATCAAGGGGCACATGGAAGAATAATTCCATGTTTTAGTTTAGCCTTACATACCTGGGAGATTGAAATTTCATACTAGCTTGGAAGAACTCGTAAGATTCTTTGGAACCCTAGCTTCTCTCCTCTTCTTCGCTCAAGGTCTCCTCTTAGTTAGAATGTAATATTAATTTAGGAATGGGTTTAAAACCCTATTTAAGTCAAAAATGACTTTTATTAGTCGTGGGTTAAGTTTAGGAGATTTTGTTAAAACACTAGAATTCTCTTGCTTTTAAAACTGATCATCAAGTACCATAATGGGAAAAGGCCTCGACGCAGACTTATCGTGCTTTAGTTCATTTGTTGACAGAAAACTTAAAACGCATTCAAAAATTATTTTTCTACAAAATTACACATAAATTGCATTTGACAAATGGTTTTATGTGTAATTTTACTTAAATCATTTGTTGATCAATTTTTTGATCCCATAGAAAATATTAGAATCACCATTAAGTGCAAATTCGCGACAAGTCCGCGATGCAGACGCGTCGCACACTTTTCTGAAAAATATATTTTTGCTTTGAAAAATTATCTTTTAATCCAATTGCTATAAAAATCAATCAGGACCATTTTCCCACATAATTTTCCATGTTGATCGTGTTTCCAACCTCAGATTTTCCAAAAAAATTGAGAAGACACATTTTTCTCATCTAGGAGTATTTTGGTAATTTTATCAGGTGTTACATTATCTCTCCGTTGGGATCATTCGTCCTTGATATATGGGTAACTAAGGGTGAACTCATAGCATGAATCAAACTATCTAGACTCTATCAGATCAATGAATCACATTCCACTAATCACCATCATACCTATAGACCAATCTGGACAGTCACAAATCAAACTCGAAATAAACAATTCAGTTCAGATCAAGAGTAGAGAAATTCCTTGGACATTCTCGCTATCAGAAACGAATGAAATATTGAAACTCAATCAATTCAAATTATTTAAACATCTCGACAATCAGTTATTCGAACTCAAGAAGGAAGTTGTAACTCTAATCGAGAATGAGACCATCGTGATATATAAGACTCTATGGATAACTCTCAACGTTAGCACCTCATCTCAACTACGCTCTTTTTCATGTCCCTACACCCCATCAATTTAAGCTTATAGCTCCCATTCAAATCTACGCCTAACCACATCCTCTTATTTTGTTCAAGCCTAATTTTAAATTTTAAAGTGTTATTTCTAATATTCATACAAAGCTAATCATCAAAACTCAAGCTCTATACCTTTACAGGGACTTAAATTAAAAGATCGTAAGTCATATACACTACTTTATTACTCTTACTCGAAATCCTTACCAAGAAGTCATCATTAGTCGATCTCCATTACTCGCATAATAACATCCACGCATTCAAGTTTATCACTCTAACCATTTTAACTACATCTAAGAATTATCAAGTCTACTTAGCACTTCTACCTCCATTATTGAATGAGTTCATACTCAAAGACACACCAGTATACTCTTACCTAGAGACACTCTAACCTACTTTTACCTATCTATTGCACATCATAAGGTCTCATCTCTCCCCTCTTCCCTGTCTCTATCCCCATATGGAACAAGTACAACGCCACCATCACAATAAGGATAATTTCACTCCTCCCCATCTATTCTCACTCTCAGTCTACTACTATCAATATCACTATTCAGATCGGAAGAAACTTATCATCTCCCCCTTTGGAAAAATCCAAAACTACTAACTTCCCACGCAAGAATAAGCATGATTCAACATCTAAAATTTGATACTCCAAACCGTACTATCAACGATGGCATGACAAGCCTAAGGCCAGCCCATGCCTAAAAATACATCAAAATCAATCACATTCAACTCAATCAGATCAACTGTGGTACCTCTATGGTAGACGAGAATGGTACAATCACTATCGGCTAACTCAATTAGGGTAAACTCATCAATGAGAGGAGGGTCACAAAAGATGTGGCACCTGAATCAAAAATATCATAGCTATCGTAGGGCAGGACTCAAAATATACCAGCGACATCATATAGTGAGTTCTCCTGATCTTGGCAACTTTTCATGGCATACAATTGATTTGTGATCGATGTAGTACCCCTATGATCCCCTTGAGCTGGTGGTGCTGGCTCAGATGATTGGGCTTTGTAAGACCACATTGAACATTCCCTCTGAAGGTGACCCACTTAGCCACACTTGTAACATCTAGTAATCCCTCCAAGATATTCTCCTAAGTGAAATTTGCCACACATGCCACATGGTGGCTTGTCCTATGAACCTAGAGCCACACTAGCCTGTGACTGAGATCCCTGGGTTCTAAAATTCTGAGATTTCTGCTCATTCCAACTTCTGGGTACTAGTGCACTGGCAAATGATGGTGCATAATTATTGGAAGTAATCACTCTCCTGAATTTTGCCTCTGAAGTGGTAGTTGGCAGAGCAGTAGCGCTTGTGGAACTCTTGTGGCTCTAGTTGGCACCTCTGAAGGGGGATTCTTAATGTTACTAGTTGGGGTATCTCTCTAGGTGATGGTACACTTAGGAGGCATGATCTGCAAATGTGTAACCCACGAATTAGAGAAGAGTTTTATAGAGTTAAACTCTATTGCACAAACTCAGAATATCAAAGAAGTGTAACCATTCCTAATGTCTTATAGCCTCTTGCTTATAAAGTGTGATTACACAACATACCCATAAACAAGTCTCTATTAGACACGGTTGCATAGACTCCCTAGGACACTTGAACTCTGTGCTTTGATACCAAGTTTTTCACGCCCCTAGAGGGTACCTTTGGCGTGGCCGACACTTAGAAACCATTGTTGGCTCCCAAGCGAACCACTTGACCTTATCACATTCATTCAATCAACATAATTAACATATCAACGGAAGACTATGATAATGAAAAGTGGATAAATCTCAATTTTATATAAAGTCAAGTCAAAGCAATAAGACTAACATGAAAGAAACTAGCCCAAGATAATTGTTCAACTCAAGACAAATCATACTCTAATCTATGAAGCCTCTATCAACTGGTCAATGGTGTCAATGACAGACCCATTGCTACCTCAAATCAAGATAAGTAAATTTAAAGTCTAACTCTAAAAGCTAGATGATAACATAAATGAGTATCCTCCAAAACTAGGGGAAGACTCACCAACTCAGCTGACTGTGAAAGATCTTCAACAGTGCGATTGTTGATGATCTTTACTACCTGTCTCTGCATCATAAAATGATGCAGTCCAAATGTACGTCAGTATGGAGAATGTATGAGTATGTAAAATGGTTGAATGAAACAAATATCAAGGTAGAATACTATCAATACAGATAACTCAAATCAAGAGATAAAGAACTCAATCAGAAATGTCATATTCCTATCTAAAGCAAGAATAAAGAGTAGATAATGATCTACCAATCCCAATCTAATTAGAGTACTATTCGTATATAACCTATCTGGAAGTTTCTCTTATCCGACAACCATCACTTATGAGTCAGTGATAGTACAACAACCGTTCAATACCTTGTCTGGATAAGAACAACTTGAATTCATGAATGGATCTAATCAACCAATCAAGTCCTATATTTCAGGACAATAAAATAGAGATATGTTTGAATTTAATGGACTCAGTCTTCAAAACAAGGACATGTTCGACTTTAGCGGACTCAGTCCTCAAAATAGGGACATTTTCGACTTTAACAGACTCAGACCTCAAAATAGGGGCATGTACAACATTAACAAACTCAATCCACTCCTACGTTTGGCTACGTAATTATTGGGTTCGAGTGTGTCTCACTCTTACTCAATTGGTGCTCGATACTCCTCCCAAGACTCAACGCTCATAAAACAATCAATTCCAATAAATAAATCAGTGAGTCTCTTAATGGACTCTTTTAGTTCATCAGCTCTATCATATCAATCTTTCAACGATTTGATCAATCAATCCCATCAACCTTTCAAGAGTGAATTAGACAATCACGTAGGAGGACTTTCTACTAGACCAGTCTTTAGAGCTCAATCAGGAAGACTCTTAGGACCATCAAGCTTTATAAATCTATCATCATGTTCAAAATCACAATCATAATTAATATTCTCAACTCAAGGCTCTAGACTCAATCCCTAGGTCCATTCATGCAATCTTTTATGAAGTAGTATGTAGGGTTTGTGAAATAACTCATGTAAAAGAATTTATTCAGTAAATCAAGTTTATGATGATCATCAATCATGCAAAATACATATAATGTACAAAATTTACAAGAAAACCTTCATAGAAAACATACACAAGGACTTAATACTCTCATCTATTGCGCTCTATCACAATCAAGGGGCACATGGAAGAACAATTTCATGCTTTAGTTTACCTTATATACCTGGGATATTGGAATTTCAAACTAGCTTGGAAGAACTCGTAAGATTCTCTGGAACCCTAGCTTCTCTCCTCTTTTTCGCTCAAGGTCTCAGCTTAGTTATAACGTAATAATGACTTAGGAATGGGTTTAAACACCCTATTTAAGTCAAAAATGATTTTTATTAGTCGAGGGTAAAGTTTAGGAGGGTTTGGGAAAAGACTAGAATGTCCTTGCGTTTAAAACTAATCGTCAAGTATCGTAATGGGGCAAGTCCACAACGCGGACTTATCGCGCTTCAGTTCATTTGTTGACAGAAAACATAAAACGCATTCAGAAATTATTTTTCTACAAAATAACACGTAAATCACATTTGTAAAATGTGTTTTATGTGTAATTTTACTTAAATCATTTTTCGATTGATTTTCTGATCCCATAGAAAATACTAGAACCATCATTAAGTGAACATCCGCGATAAGTCCATCACGTTGATGAGTCACGCACTTTTATGAAAAATGTGTTTTCGCTTCAAAAAATTATCTTTTGATCCGGTTGCTCTAAAAATCAACCAGGACCATTTTCCCACACAATTTTCCATGTTGATCGTGTTTCCGACCTCAGATTTACCAAAAATTTTGGGAAGACGCATTTTTCTCATCTAGGAGTATTTTGATAATTTTATTGGGTGTTACATTAATTCTCTCTCTTGATTATCCAAATTGACAATTATTTTGGGACCATTATTTTTAGTATACATGATAAATAAATTGGGATGGAGGGAGTAAAGGGTAAAAAATATCCATGAACTATTTGAAGTGGAGTAGAAATATTCTTCCGTTATGTTTTGGCTTAAAAATAGTCCTCAATTAAATTTTTGACTGAAAAATACCCCTCTCTCTAACAAAAATAAAAAAAGGGTTAAAAATACCCCCGAACTATCAAAATTCGAGCAAAAATACCTCTTGGTTAGATTTTGGTTCAAAAATACCCATCCCTTAAAATTTTACAAAAAATATATATAATGAAATGACACCATGCATATTATGTGGACAAAAAGTGCCACGTGAAGCCTCATTTAGGGACCCAAGAGGTTTTCTCCTCAGATATTAGGTACGAGACTAGCCTTTTCATGTTAAAAGAGATTGTTATTTCACTTACAAACGTCTCAAAAAGTCAATCTTTGAATGATAAAATTTATTCATCCTTGTTATAATCGTTGTCTCCTCCTTAATCAGTTTCTTGAGTTCAATAAGATCCGATTTTTCAAATTTTTTGAACCTACACAACTTATATAAAAATTATTGTGCTCATGTTAGCAATGTAACACAATTAATATAAGTTATTATTTCAAGAGATAATTCAGTTGTAACTATAAATAAAAGCTATTCTTTTCATATAATAGGAATCTGGACTACTCAAAATCTAACAAAAATTGATTTGAAGATGGGTTGGAGTTGAATCTTTAATGGAAGAAGGATATTTTAAATAATAACTTTAAAATTTTAATGGAGCGGTAGTTTTTAATCGAAAACTAACGAAGGGTATTTTTGCTCTATTTCTAATAGTTAGGGGATATTTTTTGTCCTTTTTCATTTATATTAGGATGAGGGATATTTTTAGCCAAAAATCTAATGGAGGGGTATTTTTTTGGCAAAAATATAATGGATGGATATTTTTGAGCCAAAAATATAACAGAACGGTACTTTTGAACCAAAATATAACAAAGGGGTATTTATGCTTCATTTCAAATAGTTTAGGAATATTTTTGACCTTTTTTCAACTTTAAAAGCAGGTAAACAATTCTATGATAGAAAAATGGTATCATTTAGAGTATAACTAGATATGCGGTGCCCGTGCAAGGCACGGGCATAGGCATGACTCTATTCTGTGTATTAGGAGCACGATTCATTAAAAAGAATTCAAAAATATTATAAAATTTTCATGAAGTCATAAGTTGTTTGTAACAATCCTAATTTTCAAGACACTTTTGAAACTGTGGAGATGATAATGTTTTTCCCCGAGCTTTGAAAAATTCATCTTTCACCAACCTGATCGAGAGACATATAAGATACCTTATCGAGAAATCATGTTGTGGGATGAGGTGGAGGACATTTGACATCACACTTTTCACATACATCTAGGGAGTACTTATTGGCAGTTTCACTCGACAGATCTCTCGGTATACAGATGTTAGTCACTTCCTCCAACTCCGACAACATATAAATCTTTCTGCAATTAATAAACAAGAGAAATTTGAACGTTAAGTAAATGCTAGTCTGGAAGGTGAAGTTTTACGTCATTAGTCACATATTCAACATACCTGAACGGAGGAGTGAAATTACTTTTTATGGGTTTATTATCCAAGCCATTAGCATGGTACCCTATGTTATAACTTCCTGTTAGTTCCTTCACCAAACCTAAGAACAACATGCAAAAATCAAATCACCTGTCGCTTAAATTATATCAATAGATTGAAAAGATGAAAAACAATCCAAATAAGTATTTGAGAAGCTTGCCTGATAATAGTTTCTCTATCAAATCCATGAAGTTGTAGTAATCAGCGTAAGCCATATAAAATTCACACATTCTGAATTCAGGAGAGTTGAGTTAAATCCATTCCCTCATTCCTGAATTGCTTCCCGATCTCATAAACATGATCAAATCCACCAACAACCAACTTCATAAGATAAAACTCAGGGGAAACATGCATGAATAGTTTTGTGTCCAGCTTATTATGATGAGAAACAAATGGTTTGGTTGAAGCTCCTCCAACTGTCAAATTCATAGGAGTCTCTACTTAAGACAAATAGAAAGTTGAGTGAGAAAAGAACACATTAGTCAAAAGAATAAATCAGCATTTGAGGGGCAATATGTAGAATTAAACCTCCAGAGACTCAAGATTATTGAGGAAATTCCAGACGTAAGAAATGGTTCTGGTGCGTGTTCTGAATAAAGTTTGAACTTCTAGATTCATCAATAGATCTAAGTACCTTTGACGAAACCGAGTTTCTTGAAAGTCATAATGTAACAATTATCCTATAATTAGATGTTGGACACCAGATTAACCAAATATGGTACTCAATACAATTGAAAAATTCTCCTTGTTTCCCCCTCCTAATTATATCCCTTCTTTGTCTCTATGTAATCTATAGGTCACGGGCTCGAACTGTGGTGGCAATCACTAATGCTTGCATTAGAGTAGGTTGTCTATATCACAATCCTTGGGGTGTATCCCTTCACCGGACCATGTTAACGTAGGATGCACTGAGCTACCTTTTTAAATCCCTTGTTGGTCTGCAAGTGGGGTGCGAAGGGTACTTCTTTTTACATTTAAAAATCTAGATACTTGATACGTTCATACCTGATCCCTTAGGATATATGACTCGAGATTTCTTGCATCTCCTGGAGTCCAAGTATCAATAGGTGTTGTTCCTTGGAAACTTTGTAAACAAACAACTCCTTTGAGTCTTGTATCAAGAACCATTCATGTAATATGTATTGCACAGACATAAGATAGGTTTCATTATGAATTTTTCAACTGTGTCCTAGTTTTATCTGGGACAGAGAGGGTGAAATGCCTCGGTAGCATGTGTAGATAAAGGTTTGCTCTGCGGAAATGTCAAATTTGCATTCGAAAAACCTGCCAAAGATAAGAGTAAGCATCCATAATATCATGTTTTTTATGCGAAAAGTGGTGTCAAAGAACTTTTGAACAATTACCACATCTTGTTGCACATATGATATTTATAATGATCGATCTTCACAAGCTACAAATATAAGCAATAGAGTTTTTTTCATGTTTATTTCTAAGTATACATGACATCAAGTTCTATCAGTGAGGTAACAATACAATTTTGTGCTTAGCTTTTTACTTTCCATCACATCCCAGTTAAGAGCAGTCTCCCAAAAAGATACTTTATCGCAGTCTCTATGGAGCTGAAAAGTCTATTAGGTATTGGTAAAGTGCATTACATGACAAAAGGAACAAATTACTCACAAATACCTTTCAAGCAAACGACAGCTAAAATGTTCAAAAATGAAAAGCCCGCATAAATGACATAAGTAGCATCTTATTATTGTTGACTCTTGAGGATGTTCTGCATTACTGAAATCAACAAGTGACCATTGACTGCACTTGGTTGATTATAGATAAGTACATTTCCACAAAAAGGTCCTCAACATAATTCAGTACATTTTCCTACACCTCCAAAAAAGATGTGTTTATTTTCTTTCTTGCGAGTGTTTTAGTTTACAAAATTTATAAGCAAAGAATAATCTATTCATGGTATTTTCAGCTTTACTCCATTGCATCCTATTCATAAATTGGTTATGAGGTGTAAGCTGAAATTCAATCAAAAGCTATGCAAGAAATTGAATTTTCACATGTTGCTATATGGAAAGCAAAGTAGTATAACTTTATCCTAATAGCTTCAAATTAGATTGGTTCTACCACTATCCAAAAATATGTCACTTTTGAAGAATCCAGCACGCACTCGCTGACACTTTCCTGCAATATCATTTATCGTAAAATTTGATCTTTGATTTATTGGGCATTTTCGATAGGTAAATCTTGGGAAAACTGTATTACTACCTCTTTGAAAGTTTGTTGTCGTTGTACTGAAAAGAACAATAGTTTTTTTTGGCATTGGAATGAGGATAGGGAGAAGGAAGGAAGAAGCTATATTTTAGCAATTTTTACTCACTTAGATGTGGGAAAGCTTCGGTTTTGAGCGATGATCATTCAAAAATTGGAGAGCCTAGATTATGTATAGTGGCATTTTGCAATGGACCACATAGTTTTGAGGCTGGAATTAGGGAGTACACAGGAAATTATGTCAGCACAACAAAATATACCTACTGCAATTTTCTTGTCCACTTCTTTGTGACTGGAATTTTGGCTTTTACACTATTAGCTCCATACACTGCTTTAAAGTCATTCTTCATCTTGTACTTGTTAATGGAGCAACTATGGTCAGAGAGGGTACTGAAGACTGGCGCAGAAAGCAAGAGGTATTCTCATTTTTTATTTTTCTCCATTTTGAAATTTAAATTAAAGTAGATCCTGATGGTAAAAAGTAGTTTTATTATCTTGGGAAAAGTTTTTCATGATATTGTAGCTGCATAAAATCAGTGATAAAATGATTTTGTTTATAGATTATGTCTATCAATAAATTGAGGGGGTTTGGTAAATTTTTTAGGCTCTCCCAACATACCAAAGTTACCATTTTGAAATGAAAGTAATATTTCCTAAAATAGTGTGATTTTCAATCTTTTTTAAAATTTGGGACCAGCATCATTTTTTTCCAATTAATCTGATTTTTTCATCCATGGTGTAGATTCTTCGGTAGGATTCTCTTTTTTATATATAGATAGATAGTAGTATTCATTGTCCTGCCTAGCGCGCGCAAACAGTTCGTCATCGTTCTTCTCTTTTCTCCTTTTCAGGATATTGAGGTGAACAGTATGAAGATTAAAGCACATCAAGGAGATGGAGTCTTTAATCCTAAGTAGAAACAGTTGCTAAAAGAGTAAGATTTTCAAGTAACTAAAGAAAGGATAATCACAAGAAGGGGAAAGAACAGTTTGATGTTAGAAATTTAAAACATAAAGTCTGAAGTTTATGTTTTTCTCTTTTTCCCTACTACAGTTTATCAGATTTTGAATCAAATTAATAGTCACAAAATGCAATGCCTTTTAATGTTACATCATGCAATGCTTTCTAATGATCCAGTACTGATTCCCAGGAACCATTTATATTGACTTTCGTTTATCCACTGTAAAGGTTTAGATCTTCTTATTATTGGTACTAAAATTTTAATGGAAAACACTGATTATCTTCATAGCAGCACGATTGCAAGTAAAATCTCACACAACTGCTACATGTAACAACGGCCTCGAAAATGTAAACAACAAATTCAAAATTTAAAATTCATCCGGGTTTCATTACTACTCCAGAAGAGTAAAAAGAGTTGCAATACACAAAACTACACACATATACAGTAGCAAGACAATTTATCGAACCAAAGAACAACAGAAGGGAAAAGAAAAAAATCGTTACAGCCAAAATTGCTCTGATTAGATCTCGCAGGTAAGATTCAGGAACCCAAAATACACAGAAAGGCAAGAAAATAGCAACAAACCAGAAAAGCATGCACCTGTACGCTAAGAGAAAATCTTGGAAGACCCCAAATTTCTCCCCTAAAATCAAAACTCGTTTGAGAAGTCAGCCTTTAAAGAGGCCCAAGATGAGGACGAATGTGGAAGGCGGAAGCATCGACAGGCAGCCTCGTCCACGTGAAGAGCAAAGAGGTGGAGCGAGACGAAGGAGAGCGAGACATAATGAAGAAAAAGCCCTAGAATTAAAGAAAGAGGAGCAAGAAAAGGGAGAAGGAAGCCTAAGGAAAAGGAAAACACAAAAGGGAGTTTAAGAGAAAGGAAGTCTTTTGGTTGCTGAAAATGAAAGGACACGTGGCAGGTCCACATCTGTTTCATGGTAAAGTAGATTGTCCCTTATATATATTTGATGTTTTTCCTCAAATAATTGTCATTTTAATATTAACATAATATTTAAAATTTTGAAATTAATTAAGGTTATATTTATTAAATCCTAATTTGTAATCAGGGGCGGACCCACATGGAGTCCGCCGGGTGCTGGAGCACCCATTAATTTAGTACCGAACATTATATATCTATGTAGAAATTAAGAAAAATTGGTATAAATATAACATAGAGCACCCATTAAATTAAAGGTTTGGTTGGTCCAATGGTTCAAGTTAGGTACTTAAGTTGTAGTGTTGTTGGTCCCAAGTTCAAATCCCACTCCCAACACTTCTCCATGTTTTTGTTACTTTTCCTTTTCTTTTTTTTTTTATAGTTGCTTTTTTCCTAATTTTTTCTTTATTTATAGTTGCTCTTTTACTATTTTTCTAAAAAAAATATGGTATACAAATAAATATTTTTCCTTC
>JBCEWC010007763.1:0-20944 GCA_038996855.1 Solanum aculeatissimum | reverse complement strand
TTATAAGGCTTGGGCAATCCTCCTCCCTTTGAGCTAGCTTTTGGGGTGTGAGTTAGGTCCAAGACCTAATTTAACAGATACTTAAAAAAAATACTTTTAAAACTTATAGTCTATATTCAGTTTTAGATATTTATGTGATTAAAAATTATTTTATTAAGAATAAAAGAGAATTTTAAAGATAAATTATTTTCAGTAAGATGATATTTTTTTGGGAAGTGTCACGTAGTAGTAAATTTGTACTAATGAATAAAAACATAATCAAAATATGTGGTACTTCCTATTATTTTTTATTAAACCCCTAATTCTAACAGTATGAAATGGAATAGAAAAAGAAAAAAAAAGAGAAGAGATTGCACCCTAGTATTGCAGGAAGATGATGACGCCTCCACTGAATTGGTGAAAGTGATTAAAAAATGGCTTTAAAATAAGAACTTCGAAGCCAAAATTTTACATTAAAGTTTCTTGGACACGGAATAACTCCAAGGCAGAACCACCTATATATTGGTCAGGGGATTTATTCGAACCTCAGAAAATTATATTATTTATATATGATTAAAATAATTTTTTATGCATATATATTAGATGTTGAACCATCTTTGACAAGTTTATATGTCTAGTTTTTCAAATTTTGCTCCTAAATCAAAATCCTGACTCGATCACTGACTATTGATGCTAAATTTCATTTTTTTGACAAATAAAATTCCAACAATATTATGTAGTTCGAGAATCTCCTATAGATCAAAATTCAAAACTTTTGAAACTTTTATTTATGAAACTTCAACATAATGGCACTCTTTTCTTTTTTTTTTTAATTAGCATTACTATAGTGGTTTCAATCCAATGTTAATGACATTTGTTGAGAATTTCAAAATACAATCATGAGGGAAATACTCTCTCCGTTCAACTTTACTTGACCCCTATTGACTTGACACAGAAATTAAGAAATAGTAAATGATAGGGGTAATTTTACCAAATCACCCTTTGAATATAATTAATACAATGTATTAAAAAATGTAATAGAGAAATAACTATAATTAATGACAAGGGTAAATTAGGAACTAAGTGTAAAATTATCTCTTGATTTCATAAAATGATTGGATATCCTAAAATAATATAAAGGTCAAATAAAGATGAACGGAGGGAATAATTCTTTTCACATTGTTTCACGCATGAGACTTCTTTTGAACTTTTAGGAAATAATTATGAAAATCAACCTTTATAATTTCGATTGTTGACTTAAAAACTAGTCATCTCATCTAAGTTTTATATACTGTACTTATTAATTGGAAGTATTTTAACTCATTTAGCTTCAATTTGATCCTATACAATTTTGAAAGTAAATTTTCAAATTTAAATATTAAAAATATTATTTTCTTATAAAATTTGGTCATTTTATCGAAATTTACTTTTAAAAAAACTTTCAAGTTCTCTGGTAAAATTTCAAAACTCTATTTTTTTTCACGTAAAATAATATTCAAATAAAAATTTGTTATACTCTATAGTATTTATTAGTTTTTGCAGTCTACAGTTTGCAGCATGCAATTACGGGTGTTAAACGGGCAGACTGGATTAAAATTTAAAATATTAGAAGAACTTGAAATAGAAATTAAATTGGGTTATGATCCGTCTAAACTTATTTTGGGCTAAAATTCGGATTGAGTCATGACCCGCTCAATCACGATTTGAATTTTTACTGAAAGTATAAAAATAAAAAATTACAAATTGATAGATAAATAATAGAAAATACAAAATAGATAGAAAAACATACATTACATCACTTCAAGTAAAGAAACTTAAAAAGGACTAGATTTGGAGATTAAATTGTGTTCAACTGAAGATTCTTTTGATATGGGTTAAGGCTTAAACGGGTTGAGATGAAATCCAGTTAAAATTATCTTGAACTCAACCTATAAAATTTTGAACGAATTATTTATATTTAGGTTCATTTTGACACTTTTAAATACAGTCAAATTGATGGTTGTGCAATGAAATTGTATGACTAAGATTCTCAATTCTAGAAATGCATATAAGACCATCAAACCTCAAAACGTCATTTGCATCTAAGGTGTCCTTTCTGGCATCATCTAGAAAATTCCGCTCTTGAAGAGCTACTTGAAAGTTGTACTATTTTTTATTTATTATTATCAAATTATTAGGTTAATGGATTTTTAATGGCTTTATAAAAAAAATTTATCGAGTTATCAGTTCGATTTCAGTCTTTAATATTGGATTATTGACAAATCGATAACTCATTAAGACTATAATAATTTATTATTTTATCTCTTCATAAATATTAAATATTAATAATTTAATATCACTTGATACTAAATCTGTAAGTCATGTATTTATTTAATTTCCAATGTATAACGCTTTTGTTATAAAGTAAATTAGAATATGAGGTCAAACATGATATATTATTAATTTTAGGTGCTTAATTGATTTATTTGTTTTACTGTATCTCATCGTATTGCATCAAATTGTTAGAGAAGTCATATGTTTATTTTATGAGCATTTTCTTATTGGGTAAATTTGAAATCAAACCATTAAAGATAAAAAATCGATTAATCGAAAATAGATAAAAATATTTTATTAATTTATTATTGATTTAGCATATTTAAAAATTAAAAATTGATAAATCGAACTGATAATACATAAAATTAAACTGAACCGATCGATGCACAACCCTAGTCAAACACCTCTAAAAATTAAAAAGTAATTAAAAGTAATAAACTTTGGAGGTCTAAGTTTTAAATAGCAACTGGGTGAGGCCACTTTGGGAATATCAATTTATTAGTTTAATCCAACATATTTTAGCTTATCAGTAATTTAGCTGATATGTAGTTCAAATTAATAAAAAATAATTATTAAAATATTTTTAATTTTTTTATTTAATATGTTATATATAATTATAATAAAGAAAAATAATAATTTCATAAGATATTAAATATTTATAAAAGAATAAATAAAATAATTTTAAAATTTTATAAAACTATAGTGGGTTAGATTATGACTGTATTTTAGTTTATTTCAATTCAAGTAACATTCAGATTAATCAATAACTTATTTATTTACTAATGCAATCCATTTTATCCATCCAATTCGTCCATATAATACCTCTAATGAGATTAAATGATTGTTGAGGAATTTTTACAAATAGCTATTAATAACTATCTTAATTATACTTCTTAGCTATAATTTATCTAATTATATTTTATAATTATAATTTCGTTCGTCATGAATATTTTTAACCATGATTTACAATTAAGATTACACTAAAACTATATATAAGGCTACTTGCGTCCTAAATTCTCTCGGGCCATTTGCACTTCTACTTGAATTAATTATAAGGTCATTGGTTATTTCAATTACTTAAAAAATGGTCATTTATGGTATAGTTATGTACAACCAATGTCTATATTATACGTGGTCAAATTATATTTAATTTTTGAGATGATCATTCGTTGTATAGCTATGTATAGTCAATGCATATTCTACGTATAGTGAAGTTATATTCAATTTTTGAGTGTATCATAATTCATATTCAATGTATAACTCAATATGTATGAGTAATCTATATTGTATAGTTAGTGTACATTTTCTATGACGTTTGACAAAATATATTATATAGTCACTGTATATTTCGTATGATTTAATGCTATTTTTAATTTTATATAAATAAATATGACTATATTTATTATAAATTAATTAATTTATTATATATTTTAAAATTAGTCCTTAATTTTATGACTTTTAAGTTATATTTATAAAAAATAAATACTCTTTTTATCTCCATTTATACGATGTAGTTTGATTTGACATGTAGTTTAAAGAAGAAGAATAAAATTTTGAAATTTATAATCTAAAATAAGTCATAAATGTTTTTGTGTTTTAAACCATTTTATTAAGTGTAAAATAGGTATTTTTAAGTTGTTCCCTCCATTTATTTTTACTTGTCACAATTTTTTTTTATAAGTCAAAAGATATGAACTTGACTAACATTTTGAGATGTATTTCTTTGTTATATTAATATAAAAATATTATAATTCATAGTACTTTTCATATAATTTTTGTATATCTAAATATTTATTTTAAAATATTGAATAAATGTAATCTATCTATCTATATATATCTTTTGAAAAGAAGATATACGAAAAATGATTAATAGTTGAATTGTGATTAAAATTTTATTTTAATTATTAAATTAAATATTCTTTCAGTCTCATTTTATATGACACCGTATTTAAGAAAAGAAAAGAATTTTTTAAAAAATTTATATTCTAAAATAATTCTTAGATATTTATGTGACTGGAAATTATTTTACGAAGAATGAAAAAAATTAAAATGAAATTATTTTCCTTTTTGGACAAATTAAAAAGAAAAATGAGGGGTAGGGAGTGTAAAACATTTGCCATTAGGAACTGGGAGGAAAATATAAGAAAAAAAAAAGACGAGGAAGACCCGGACCTAAAATTAGTAAAGGGAAAAGAGTAGAAATAAATAAATAAATAAATAAATAAATAGTGTGTCCTTACGCTAAAAGAAAGAAAAGGAGTGCACGAAAAACATTGAGAGTAGGCTCTCTCTTATATTATTCCCTGATCCCTAACTTTCAACCCCAAAAACCAAAAGTAATCATCATGTTTTGTGAATCATCACCACCACCAAGAACAAAACCTTACTTGTTTCATCATTGTTCCCACCACCAACAAAGAATCAAAACATCATCATTATCATCACATAACAATAATACTCGTCAGAGAAAACGTGGTGGATATGATGCTTATCTTCATGATGATAATGATGATGATGAAGAAGAAATTGCAACGGACAGAGTATATTTAATTAGTACATGATTTGGGTCTCTCTTGCTTTGTGGGGAATCAAGCTTCCTGGTCCGATCCCTTTGCTATTTCTAGCAAAGTCGTCACTTTTATTTTCGTCTATTAGTTACTGCAAGAAACTTTTGTTAACTGCTACTACTGCAGGTGCGCTAAGTTTGTTGTATTTATTTCGTTTCTTTTTCCAGTAATTTTTAGGTGTGCACTCTTTCTAAATCTTAAATGGATCTGTTTTATCTTAATGATTAATTATGTTTTCAAATCTTTTTCCTATTCATAACATAGATCTATCTTCCATGCTATTTATACTCAAATAGCAACTTAGGGTTTCATTTGATTAAAAAATTCTAACCAAAATTGCCTTGTAATTTTATAGCATATGAATGAATACCTTTGCTTAGATTTTTAGACTTGTTAAATATAATGATATGTATTAGGGAAAAAGCTTGGGGTTTAGATCCATGATTAAGAAGAAGAAATGGGGTTTTAGTTATTATATTGATGAAAATAGTAGTAAACATGCATCGATCTTTGCTTTGGAATTGAGGTCGTTTGGTAGAATAATTTGATCGATAAAATAATTTTGAAATTAGCTAATACCTTGACCCTCTAGTATTCTTGGACTTATTGAGCTAATGGTAAAGAGTCATTGGAATTAAATCCAATGGTCAGGCAACAGACTTTTATAACTTTCAGGTGGAGAATTTGGCTTTACGTGCGGAGAGTTTGGATTTTTTACCAAATCTTCATCATTACCTCATAGGATATTTACCAGTAAAATGAGTGTCATATATATATATATAGTACGTGGATCTGTTTATGTTGCTGGGATTAATATAATTGCTGTGAGGATCATGATGTAAATACACATGGATATGGGATGCTTGAGTTAATTAATATAAAAATATAGAATTGTAGATGGAGGATTAAGGGCATATATACCTACTTGTTTTCATCCCTTCATATTTGTTGAACCTATCTGATTATCTCATAATCACATTTTTTTAGTTACTTATTATACACCTCCTTCATTTTAAGTGACATTTTTTGACGTCACAGTGTTTACGAAAAAAAAAAGACTTTTGAAACTTGTGATTTAAAATTATTCTTAAATATTTGTGTGGCCGAGAATTATTTTATTAAGAATAAAAGAAGATTTTAAAATTAAACTATTTTCAATTAGAGTAAAATAGCACTCTTTTTGGAATAGATGAGCATGTTTTAAATTTTACTTCATGTAAGTATTGATGCTTTTCATGGGATAATTTATATGTAGAAGCTCTTTTGGTAATAGATGGTGTGAGACTCAAAACACACGAACTTTACTGGTTGATTTGATACTATGTTAAATGTATGATTATCTCATTTTTAAAAGCTTAGTTATTAAAGAAATCATAGTTTTAAATTACTTAATGAGAAATCTATCCAGTTTGGCAATAATTGGCAGTTCAGAGCAAAATAAATTACTCTCTCAATATTAGCCCTAAATTGAAAGGGTGATTTACATGAATTTCAGTGTAAAAAATTAATTATTATTTTTTTACCTTTTTAAATTTATAGAAATTTCTTACAAATACGATAATTCGAATACATTAATTCAATAATTTAGATATATTAATTCAATTACGGATACAAAAATTAGAATTTTTAAGTATCAACAAGTAACATTTAAAGTATGATATCTTGAATATAGAGATAATTTAAGAATCAGAACGTATTTGAATTACTGAATTCATGTATTTTGACGAAAAGAAGGATTTTTGAAATATTTAAAAATGAGTGAGAATAATAAAAAATATAATAAGTAAAGGAGTGTAATTAAGTAATTTTTTCAAACTGAAATTATAATGGAAACTTTGTTTGTCTTCATTAAAAACACAATGACTTGCAAGGAGCCCTACTCTTTCCTTTGTTTGGATGATGATTTGTCATGGTTTAATAATGTATGGTATTGTACGATATGATATGGTATGGTATGGTACTGTACTATAAGTATAATATAATATTTGAATGGACTGTATGATTTGTTATTGTTTAAGGATAATCTCGTCGTTTGGTTTGATGACTGTATGGTATGAAATTGCAACTGATAAATTTATAGAAAGACCCTTAATTATTATAAATAATAAATTTATCAATATTTTAAAAAAAATAAAAATACATAGAATTAAACAAGAAAACAAGTTAATATGTCTCCAATTCATAAAATAAAAAGTAAGAATTTATAAAAAATAGATTGAAACGTGGGAGTGGGAGAGAAGATTGAAGGCGGAAGAGAAACTTTAAAAGTTGACGTGGAAGAGAATGAGTAACACGATTATGAAAGCAATAAATATATTAGGGTAAAGTTTAATAAAAAATAAAGAGTAAGTTAGAATTATTTATTTAAAATTAAATAAGGGAATGATTGAAAAAAATATAGTAAACCATGGGACGATACCACGAAATTGATGGTTCTAAAAAGAGGATTTTCATGATTACAAAATTATGAAATGAAATCATACCATACCATTAAAAAATAATATAAAAAAATATGATTCTCTTACTAATCATATTATACCACACGAAAAATTACCGTCCAAACAAGCATCAACTCATGGACTACCAAAGTATCTATTTCCATAATAAAATCGTGAAGAACATGATTAATGCAACTTCACACCCAAATATTTTATTTCCATAATAAAGTTTATTTTCAGGAAATCTCAATAGTTCAGTTGGTTAACTATCTGAATTCTCATCTTGTTGGTGAGGGTTCGATTTTCCAGATTGTAATCTCCCTCTCCACTACTTCCCCTGCCCCAATTTTTTTTAAAGAGTCTATTTCCGCTATATCATTGCTATCATATTGCATGAGGACAACTGTAAAGTGAATAAAAATAAATACAAAGTAATATTGAATTATTATAATATAAAAATATCAAAAATCGTCATATTCTCATTTTTAAATAAATATAAAGTAATATTGAATTAATATTATATATTAAAAATCGTCATTTTCTCCCTATAAAAAAAATGACTGTTAAAAAACGAGTTTGAGTGAAAAATTGATCTCCACGGGATTTGAACCTATGCATACTACGTTCCTCTCTTTGCTACGAAACTAGCCTTCGAATTGTTAATGGGTTCCCATGTTCATATAAGAAGAATACGAAAAATGAGAATTGGGAAATGAAAATTAGAAGAATAAGAAAATATGGGAAACCAAATAAAGGAAAATGAAGAGTCATTTCTCCCTCATTGATAGAATGGAGGAAAAATTTTGTCCATATATTAGAAAACAATTCATCTAGCTCTTAAAGAGTCTAGTAGAGGGGATCCGTTCGTGTCATCGTCACTCGCTCGGCTCAACTACGACTTTGGCTTCGGCAATTGATAAATTTTTTGGACAAAATTTATCTAATTAATTCATTCATTCATAAATTATTTATTAATAAAATTAATTTATAGATTATTTATTAATCAAGTAAATATGCGAAATTAGTTTAACTAACTTTTGAAATTCGCGCCTAAAATGTTCCATTGGAACAAACACCTTCTTTTCCAAAAGATACCATGCCTGTTTTGAACAAATGAGATTGGTGAATTCGCGTCCAACGTTGCCTATAAATAAAGAATCTTAATTTCTGCATTTTCCAGACATCAAATTTCCTCCTCCTTTGTATACATTTTCTTACAAATAATTTTTTTGAGTCTGTTGCTGTTAGAGAATTAAATTTCTTAAAACACAAATAATTTTTCATATTTTGATTTTATATTGTGTTTCAAGATTCAGTTTTCAGGAAGAACCCCATTC
This sequence comes from Solanum aculeatissimum, assembly GCA_038996855.1. NCBI lineage: Eukaryota > Viridiplantae > Streptophyta > Magnoliopsida > Solanales > Solanaceae > Solanum > Solanum aculeatissimum. The sequence continues at coordinate 12,310 of JBCEWC010007763.1, read as the reverse complement.
ACTCTGTATTTTGTTATGAAAAATTAGAAAGGATTAAAAGGAAAACTAAAGGAATTGTATTTGGGTGGGTCACTTGTTTCATGTGGACGAATTTCCTTCTCTGGTGTCTATATATGTCCTTTTCAAAAAAGTTGCTGCCATTAAATTCAAAAAGTTTTCCTTTTTCTGCTAACCATATTCTTCAACTCCATACATTTATATACGCTAATTCATTTTTCTGCCCTATTTGAGCCACAAACACATAAATAAACTATATTTTTAAAAGGTAATTAAAATAGATTTTTTTTTTCTGTTTTATCAAAAAAATTTAAACAACAAACATTAACGTAATTTTAATATAAAATGAAAGTTTTTCTTCCACTCTATAAAGTGAAAGTTACTCTTCTACTTTCTAAAGAAAAGATCAAAATTTTCACTTACTTTCTCAAATTTTATAGCTCTGGTTCCAATCCAACCCAACAATTCGATCCTAAATTAAAGATTGATTTAAAGGTCGAGTGATCATATGTATTTGTACATAATTTATTTTGTTATTTAGTAATAATTAATTTAATGATAATTGTGGAGGGTGAGAGAAAACAGTTCATGTATCTAAATCGTAGTAATGAAAATCTTAATGATTAAGTCATAATATTTTTTAAGAAAATATGATTAAAGCTAAAGTAACATAACTTACAAAATCATATTAGTTATATTTTTAAATTAACTTTTTGTAAAAAAAGATAATATGAACTTAAATCAAGGTAAAACATAATATTTTTAAATCAAATCGAATTTTTAATGTGGGGTTGAATTGTTGGGTTGTCGGATTGGAGATAGTGTAGGGCTATGAAATTTGAGGAAAAAAGTGAAAAGTTTGGTAAAGTAAAATTTTCTTATGAAGTGAAAGAAAAATTTTCGTTTATATCAAAGTCAAACAATAATAGCTTTAACATCTGTTGTTTAAATTTTTTTTTATAAGACACTATCCCTATTTAGTTATATTCTAAAAATATAATTTATTTATATCAATTTTATCTCTTTTATGGCACAAACAGATTTTGAAGTCAAAGGCGGATTCAAAATTTTGGTAACTGATTGATATCCTAGGGAAGAAACAAATTTCCACTTATTATAGGATTTAAAAATCTCTGCCATGCATGTCCATCCCCCAATAGGTAAAACCAACTACTTGTTTGGACTGTAAGAGGAAAGCAATCTTTTACTTGTATATACCTCTATTCATTATGAAATTAGTTATGAAATTTATAAATAATCTCTAACTAATAATTTTTAACTAATGGAATGTTCTTAATTGTCACTAATTTAATTTATAACTAAATAAAATTAGCATAATATTGAGCTACATAATTTTTTCATTAATTCTCGTTCAGGATTGTAGTCATTACTCATCATCATTACCTAGCTTATGGCTCCCTACTGTCGACTGCTTTTCCTCTTTTACACGTCTCACCATTCATATACACGTCAAAAGATTAATTTTGATCTACTTATCATGGAATCGAAAATATTTATAAAATTATATCAAAATTGCAAGTATATATATATATATACTATCTTATATTAAAAGCGTAAAGACCTTTGAAATATTGTTTGAATTTTTTACTTTTCATTATAAGAAAATATTTTAGATCAAATCATTTTTTTTATTATTTTTCTTCAATTATTATATGATTATTTTGGTGTTATCAAATATTGATTATAATAAATACAATAAAAATTGACGAAGATTTTGTCAAATTCTCATACAGAGAATCTTTTCTCAACTAAAATATTTTTTCACCATTTTTCTTTAAATTTTTTATTATTATTGATAATATTAAATATTAATTATAATAAATAAAATAAAAATTAAATGGTGAAAATTTGGTCAAATTTCAGAGAATTGTTTTCAACTAAAATAGACTTGATTCAGAAAAAATAGTTAAACAAAAAGTCCCTAAAAATAGGTAAAATCAAATTCAAAAAATGGTTGTAAAAATAAGCCAAAAAAAAGTCAAAAAATGAAGAGGTCCCAAAAAGGATTTAAAAATAGGCAAAAAAGTTGTCAAAAAACGTCAAAAAAAAAAGTCCAAAAAAATAAGTCCAAAAAACTGGAAAAAAAAACGTTCCAAAAAATAGAAAATCTAAAAAGAGTCCCCCAAAAATAGGCAAAAAAATAAGAAAAAAGACGTCACAAAATTCCCAGAAAAAATAAAGGAAAACGTTTTTCACTAATACTTGAATTTCTAAATTCTAAGTCATGAGGCATTTCTAAATCGATTAATTATACCTTTTATAAAAGAAAATTACAATTCTATTTAAAGTTTTTTTAAAATGGCCAAAAAATGGACAGCAAAAGTAAAAAAAAAGTCCAAAAAATAAGAAAAAATTTCTATCCACACTTAAAGTTTTAACTTTAACGGACACTTCTAAATAAATTAATTATACCTTTTATTAGATAAATTATATCGAGTTTAGACAAATCTCGATGGGACAAAGCAAACCTCGGTGCTAAGTATAGGTGAATCTCATACGGTGGGACAAACCTCAGCAAGGATGTTGAGTCTATAGAGGGGGTATATGTAACAGACCATCTTTAAATATGTAAGTCCCTATTCATCATCAGTCTATTACACCCTATAATATTACCAAAATACCCCTAGATGAGAGATGTTTGCGTAACACATCTTTTTAAACTTTTTCGATAAATTTGATGCCGAAATTGCGATCAACACGAAAAATTATGTAAAAATATGGTCTTGGTTGAATTTTAGGGCGATCAGATCAAAAGATAATTTTTCAGGACGAAAATGCTATTCTAGAAAAGTGCACGACAAGTCTGTGTCCCGGACTTGTCGCGAATTTGCACTTAATGGTGATTTCAATATTTTCTATGGGATTAGAAAATCGATCAAAAAAATTTCAACGAAAATTGTACTAAGAGTATCCGACGCAGACTTGTCTCACTGCAGTACAAAATTCTGATTTTTCTAGGGGCATTCCAGACTTTTTGCTACCCCTCCTAAACTTGACCCACAACCAATATAGATCATTTTTGGCTTAAAAGGGTTTCAAAACTTATTCCTAAGCTTTCTATGCATTCCAACAAAGGTTAGGGCTAAGGAGAAGAGGAGACGGGCTAGGGATTCGAGTGATTGGAGTACAAACCCTTGCCAACTGGTCATCAAATTTCATTCCAAGTATGTAAGGCTACCTAAAGCGTTGGATTGAGTTCATCCACACACCCTTCCATCCTTGTGATCGAACTAGAGTGTAAGAATTTTGTAGAGGAGTCCTATAACCTAAATCCCCGAGTTACTCTTGTGACTTGATGAGTTTTCATGCATAATTATGAATAAATTAAAGAGTTGCATGTTGGTTATATGAAATTGGAGCATTACATTACGTTTGACATAATGAACCCTAAATTGCATCATTCTATATAATCTTCGTTGCATTGACCGATAGAGTTCATGATTGTGACTGTTTGAATTGAGGGAGTTGAGCATGACTGAGCATGAGGAGCATATCAACTATCTATTATTTAATGAGCATCTTAGATGTGCTATGCGATGAGCATGAACTTTCTTAAAGTTTAAATGACCATATGTGTTAGAGTCTTAAATAATTTGGTTAGTTCTCACAATATGCATGATTGAAAGTCTTGATTGTGGATTGTGAAGTGATTGAATTGAGCATGATTGGTGAAAAAGACTAAAGAGAAGACCGAGTTAAGAAAATATAAAGAGATGAGATTGAGTTTATTCAATTGAGCATATTTTAGTCTTGGGAGGAGTATTGAACAACGATATTGATATGAGTTGGTAATGACTTCAACTCATAAACTATGTTGCCAACGCAGGATAGTCGTGCAGTTAATTCTGGTATCTCATGTCCCAAAAAGATGGACATTTAATTTGGATCCAAGTGAGAGAATTAATCATCCTTTACCTTGACAAGTATTGAATAGGCGTGGTAATGACATTGCCTTTATTGTACATCATCAAATTAAATGTGGTGGAAGTTATGTCGGTTAAGAGAAACTCCCAAGCAACACTTGATAGAGCATATAATATTTTTAAAACTGAGTTTCATAATCCTGAGTCTATTTTCAAACCATGATTGATTCTTAAACTTGCATTTTCATTGAGTTGGTTTATGGATCATAGAGTTGATGTGTTGATCCGATTTGATTGAGTTGAGTCTGAGCTTTACTTGTTTATTTTGACCATTAATGATGCAAATATAAGTGATAGAGGACTTCAGTCAGAGCATCGTTGAGGTCCAACTTCTTACTTCTAGTTTTGGTGAGACCTCCTTGCCATTAGAACATCCCTTTTTTTTCATTATATTGAGTAGTCATAGTTATTTCTTTGAGGTAGCCCGAGACCTGGTCTTGGCACCTTCTAGATGGATAGAGACTTCATAGACATTGAGTAGAGATAGTTTGATTGTTTTTATTTTTCAAACTTAATCATTGGAAACTATTATTATAAGAGTTTCATTTATCTAAAATGATGGCTTTCCTGAGTATTCTTCTGCTGTCAAGTATGATGTGATGATGAGGCCAGGTGATTCTCTTGGGGAATCAGCCATGGTTCTTCAAGTGTCGGTCACGCCAAAGGTATCCTATCGTGGCGTGTCACCATTTTGGGAATACACTTAAGAGCCTATTTTTGTAAGAAATTTTTCTCTCATATGAAAATCTGATAGAAATGGTCACAAGCATCCTTAGCAATAACATCCTCTCTCTGTAGTCAATTGTCATGCTCATCTTGAATCTTGTGAATATAAAGCCTCCTCCTTATCTCTCCAATTAAAGCATGAAAGTATTTGGAGTTTGCATCTAAGATTTTTGTCTAAGCATATAATCTTTCATCTTCATGAATCTAATGTACTCAGCCTTAATAACATATAGAGTAGATCTATTTTCCTTAAGAGTTCATATTGATCATATTCTCCCAGCCTTTCGAGCCTTCTTCTCATATTCTCTAATTATGGCAAAGACCTCACCAAACTCAGCTCTAGACCATTACTGAGGATAAAAGCCAATCTTTTCATCTTTTGGTAAAAGATCCACATACGATTGCCTTCACCTTTCCTCAATTGGTCCAAGTATACTTCTAACCATTAAGACCAAGATCAAGTAGACCACAGGCTTCAATAACATTGATAAACTCAAAACTTTTCCTCATATTGTAAGCCACCCCACCAAGATTTTCATAAGGACTAATAATCACATTAAAATCCCCCACTATATATACCATGATTTATCAGTGTTGACATACTATACTAAACTATCCCATAGAGGTCTTCTGAGGACATCTTTGCATTTGGTATACCAAAGGTATAGATAAAAGGATATGGACACAACACCATGTGAATCATATTTAGTTTATTTTTTAAGGACTTGTAAAAAAATGACTCAAAACTCATGACTGGTCTAAATGACTTCTAGCCTGTTTTGATCACTATATTAATTTGAACCAAAACTTGACTAGTTATTGTGAGTTTGTTAATTATAGCAGCTTCCTAAATTTGTTACTCTCTATCATTCCTTTATTTTACATGTTCTCATTTAGAACAAGAATTGTTAATTACATGTACCATAACGAGAGATTTTAATATTGGCATATTCATACATCTGTAAGCTCCAATTGACAGTTGAGTTATGGTGGTACGGTTGTAAGTTTTCACTTGTTTGCATATTTTATTTATATTTGAAGATGTTATGAGTTGAGCTTTGAAACTAATAAAAGAAAGATTTATAGATTATCTTGAATTATGCCAGATTTTCAAATATCGTTGCGACAAAAATGATCTTCACTTGAATTTGTTAAAAAATAAATACTGAGATATTAACTTCATCTAGTACTTTATGTAGCATTCATATGCCTTCAGTTAACATTATTGATCCATTTATTTGTAAAAAATATCTAAAATAAATACTAAAAATTGAAAAAAGTTGATGAATCCATGCATTAGGGGCAAAAGAAGTTTTCCTTTAATCTGTAATAAATTGGTGTATTCTCTTATTTATTATCTAGTCTTAATATATTTATGTAAACTTTGGTGTCTATTTTCATGTGACTAGGAAATAAATAAGGAAACTGTATCATCTAAAGAGCTCTTTATGGTCATAAGAGCGAGAAAATCCGCGCGTTTGTACAAGGTCTCGAACGAGAGCACGACTACAAAAATTATACGAATATTGTATCTCAACAATTTTATTGAGATAAGTTATTTATTTAAAATTTTATACATGATGACTCTGCTTGCTCGTTATGCTTTGTTAGGCTGAAATGGAGGAAAGTGAAATATAAATGAACGCAAATGGTCAATCTGTTGATGCATTTTCAGCCGTCACGAGGGGAGGGGGGGCTTACAAAAAACTACTTTAAAAGAAAAAGTTGGCAATTCTGAATCAACTTAAAATGCAACAAATGATATAGTGCAACAAATGCAAAGATGCAAAAACAAAAAAAGGAACAAAAGAAACTTATATGACAAGAAGTTATTATAGACGTAATTGCACAACTTTAACATGCAGGATTACTTGTTCCTAATATATTAGCAGCATTATCCGTTTCTTCACCAAGAGAAGCAACTTCTGCACGAGCGGCTGAGCAAGATTAGTATTACTAATTCTTTGTTTGGTAACTTTCTTTTAAAGTATATCATTGATTATGAGATGCTGAAAATTATACTTCTCTGTTATTCTAATCTGATACTTATTATTACGTATTACTAGTAGCCTATTTCAGGGAAAAGAAACTAAAATGGCCATCCACTGATACAAATACAAGATTAAAATTTTTCAGTAGACAAAGATCGACACTATAATTTGTTCATATCTAAACCAAAATGTGTTCTTACTATTCATCATCTTCTGCTTCTTTGAGTATGATAGACAGTTGAAGCAGCTGCTGCTACTACTGCTGAAACACTCTGCAGAAAGAGCAACTACTAAAGAAGTTGGAGAAAATTCCCTTACATCAAACATTTTATTTGTCTGGCTTCAATCATGCAAATTTAACGCCAAAAAAATTGATGCAATTAGAAGGAGGAGGAGATTGTTTTGAGATAATTTCTTGATTTGAGATATATTTGTGTGGGGAGATTGAAATTGAAACATTCGTGTATCTGTGGCAGTAGTTTATAGTTGATAGAATAGTATCCTTATGGTGTTTAAGAGGTTTGGTGGGAAATAATTTTACTTGTGTTCATCATTTTATATGAATTGAATAAAGAGTACTCAATATATATTTTTTTGGTAACTTATGATTACCGTCCATTGCTTATTTTCTTGAATCATATGTGGCGTACAAATAAAATCACACATTAATAGTTATTGACGAGGATTCATTAAACTTTGTAAAAAAAATACTAAGTTATTTTGTATTTTCATGTATGTAGGTGATGAAATCGAACGAGGGGAGGAAAGTGCTACTGATGACTTGACCTAGGAGCTGAATTGGGGGGGGGAGGCGGGGAGGGGGGGGCGGGGGTGTTAACTACTTTACTTATGTTCTAAAAAACTTTTTTTTTGAAGATTGAAAATTGTGTGGTGCATGTATTTCACCCTTTTGTAATAGTTAAAAAATATTTGTAAGTTTTGCTTTTATCAATATTACCCAACCATATAGATCTTGAATTGTTATTTTTATAATGAATAGTTTCTTCTCATGATCAATTTGTGTATTTTATGTTATTAAATTATTGAAATAACTCAATAATATGTGTAAAAGTGGATCAATACTATATAACTGTTGAATAGAAAGAAAAAAAAATGATGCAATAGCCTAGAAATAACTGTTGCATATAACTCTATTGCAACGGTTTATAACTGTACCAATATATATATATATAGTGTTAATCATAGTTAACAAAAAAAATATTGGAATAGGAGTATCTATTGCGACGATTAATGCAACCGTGTGTATAAACTCTATTGCAATGGTTAAAGCAACTGTTTGAATAAACTCTATTGCAACAGTTAAATCTACCATGTGTATAAATTCTATTGTAATGATTTATAACCATACCAATATAGTTTTAACCGTAGGCAATTAATTATAGTAAAAACCATTGCAACAGGGATATCTATTGCAATAGTTAAAGTAACTGTGTAAAAATCTTATTTTTTTAACTATACCAATATAGTTTTAACCATAAGCAATTAATTATAGTGGAAGTCAGTGCAATAGGGATATCCATTACAATAATTAAAGCAATCATTGGTATAAATCATACCAACAGATCTATTGCTACTCAATCTATTGCAGAGGTCTCCTAAAATTTGGTTGTAGGTCTATGGTAACGATAGTATAGCCTATTGCAATGGTAGGTAAATCATCACAGTAAATCAAATTTCTAGTAATGTCTACTTTTATAGTAGACAATGCAACAAAATTCTACTTGCGAGGACTTCAGACACAGATAAAAATATATATATCATTCCAGAGGTGCTTTGGCAATATACAAGGTATTCAACATAATTTATATCTCAAAATTCAGTAAAGTCAAATAAGTTTCCTATAAGATACCAGAGAATCAGGTTTATTGTTCCTTTGAGATATCACAAAATTCTTTTGATTGCTTTCATGTGTGACTCCTTTGGACATGATTAAAAATGTGTGCACATTTCAATACTGAATATTATCTCAGGCCTACTTTAATCAATAAAGAACCTTGTCCAATTGATACACATAATCTGGATGATAATGATTCTAAAAAATCTAGTGGCTCTTGCAAGTACCAATTTAGGAATGCATTTTTCACGTCCATTTGGTACAACTTAAATTTCATATGAGCAACAAGGGCTATTAGCATCCTGATGTCCTCCATCCTAACTATCAGTTCCAAGATTTCATCATGATTAATTCCTTCTTCTTGATGAAGCCACTAATCAAATGTAACTCTCGAAGGAGGTAAAACTGTGGCATAAAAGAGTAGGACATATGTCATCACATTTCTTAAATAGTCTATTTGATGTCAGTACTACCACTATGAATAAGTCTTTGAAAAATTGCAAGGTGTGTCCATTTGCAAAGCACACAAGAAGTCCATTTCCAATAAGTAGCATTAAGAGCAAAAATTATTTTGATTTGATACATTTGGATGTATGAGGGCCATATAAAATACCTACTTTTGATGACAATAGTTTTTTTTTTTTACAGTGGTGGATGACTTAGCTATTCTTGTTACAAAATAAGTCAAATGTATGTGTGCATTTACAATATTTTTTTACCTTTGGTTCATACTCAGTTAGGAAAGGCAGTGAAACATGTAAGGTCTGATAATGGAACATAGTTAACTCTGTACGTGTAAAGCTATTCAATGAAAAAGGTATTGTCCATCAAGGGACTTGTCCTTATACTCCACGACAAAATAGAGTGGCAGAAAGAAAACACAGGCATGTGTTGGGAGTAACTAGAGCCCTAAGGTTTCAAGCTATTATTCCTCTAAAGTACTAGGGTCATTGTGTCATTGCAGCTGCATATCTGATAAATAAGACTCCTAGAAAGGTCTTGAAAGGTAAGTCTCCATATAAAAAACTACATGGAACAAAACCTATGTTGACACATTTAAGGGTACTAGGGTGTTTATGCTTTGCTAAGGTCTTGAATTAGTCTGATAAGTTACTTTCAAGATCAAAGGCATTAGTTCTAATGGGTTATTCAAAAACTCAAAAAGGCTACATATTGTTGGATTTGTTATCTCAGAGTTTTTTTGTAAGCAGAGATATGATTTTTAAAGAATCGGTGTTTCTCTTTATAAGTCATAAAGCTCAACATGTTGGTCAATTTGTTGAAACTGTAAAGCTTGAAATGTGGTGTAATGATGACTACTCTAATCATATGCTTCAACAGTATACTAAAACCTAGCAAAATAATCAAGAAGGTTTTCATGATCAATAGTATGAGTTAAGTATTGAGGATACAAGTGTAATTTCATCAGACTCTGATCATGATCAAGTGAGAGATCAGAGTTTAACTAAGAATACCAGTCACAAGAGATTCTTGAATCAAGAGTGATAAGGAAGTCCACAAAAATTGTGTATCCATCAGTATGGATGAAAGATTTTGTTTCTCTAAACATTAATAAAGAGATTCAGCTTCATATAGCTAAGTGTGTTGCTTATGACCATTTGTCTGAGTCCTACCAAGCTTTTATTGTTGACACATCCAATCTTACTTAACCTAGTACATATGCAGAAGCCAGTAGAGATCCAAGATAGATAGAGGTAATGCAAGCTAAGATTGAAGCATTGCAAAACAAAAACACATAGGAGCTAATTGAGCTACCTAAAGATAAAACTAACTTTTATTGATTGCAGATGAATATACAAAAAAGGTACAAATCCACTGGTGAAATAAAGAGGTTCAAGGCAAGATTGGTTGTTAAAGGATATAACCAAAAAGAAGGAATAGATTACAAAGAAAGCTTCTCTCCTGTGGTAAAGATGGTGACAATAAGAATCATCCTATCCTTAGTTGTTTTTAAGAAATGGCACATCCATCGAATGGATGTCTACAATGCCTTTCTAAATGGTGAGTTACGAGATGAAATTTACATAAAATTACCTCAAGAATTTACCAGTCAGGGTGAGAAGAGGATATGTAGATTGGTAAAGTCACTATATGGCTTGAAACAAGCCCTAAGGCAGTGGAATCACAATGTAACAAAAACATTGCAAAGACTAAAGTTTAAGTAGAGTCAATATGATTATTCATTATTCACAAGGAAGACAAGTGAAGGGACTACAATAATACTGGTATATATTGATGGCTTACTGGTTACATGTAGTAGCTTGAAATTAATAGAAAAACAAAAGGATCACTACAACAAATTTTCAAGATGAAGGACTTAGGTGAATTAAGATTCTTCCTTGGAATTGAATTTGCAAGATCAGAGGTTGGATTAGTTATGCACCAAAGAAAATATGCACTTGAACTCATCTTTGAAGTTGGGGTATCAGGGGCTAAACCAACTGGAACTCTTATTGATGTGATTGTCAAGCTAACATCAAAACAATATGATGAACAAACAGGACAAAATCCAGATAACAAACTGGTTGACCAAGGTAAGTGTCAAAAGCTAATTGGAAAGTTACTATAGTTGAACATGACCAGACCTGATATCTCTTATAGAGTTCAAACTCTAAGTCAATTTCTACAACAGCCAAAAAAATCTCACCTAGATGTTGCTATAAGGATTGTCAAATACATCAACGACCATTCGGGATAAGGCATACTATTGTCTAATAGCTCAAACATTGAAATAAATGTTTACTATGATGCTGATTGGGCAACATTTCCACTTACCAGAAAATTAGTAACTGGATATGTTATAAATATAGGTAATTCTATGGCATCTTGGAAGGTAACGAAGCAAACAACAATATCAAGAAGCTTTGTTGAAGTTGAGTACAGGAGCTTATCAACTACTATTGCTAAACTTGTCTCATTAGTAGGTATGCTGAAGGACTTAGATGCTAAAATAAAACTTTCAGTGAACATATATAGTGACAACAAGTCAGCTATACAACTAGTAGTCAACCCAGTCTATTATGAAAGGACTAAACACATTGAGATTGATTATCATTTCATAAGATAGAAGTTTCAACAAGGGCTAATCAGTATAAACTATGTATCTATTCATGATCAACCAGCTGATGTTCTTACTAAAGGTTTAAATAGAGTTCAACATGATCAGTTCTTAATATCCAAGTTGGGTGTCCTAGACATTTTCACTTTACCTAGCTTAAAGGGGAGGGTAGAAAGAACTCAAGAAAGGAAGGAACTTTCAGAAGTTAGTCAAAGTAGTTAGAAAGCAGTTAGGCTCAAGTAGGGCTGGACATAATATGGTTTAAACCGAAAAAACCGATCGAACTAAACTTTTTTAAATTTTGGTTTCGGTTATTCGGTTCGGTTTCGGTTTGAAATTTCAAAATTTTGATAATTCGATTCGGTTTTCAGTTTTAAAATAATTAAATTCGGTTAATCGAAAAACCGAATTAAATAATTTTTTTTTAAATTAAATAAATTCCTAATATCCTACTAAGTCCATTTGAATAGTCTACACTCCATAGGCCCAATTCCCAAACTCAATACTTATAGCCCATATCAAAAATCAAATTAACATCCTATTCTAATATCTAAATAAATTTTAAAGTTCTAATTCTAAAATCACAACACAAATTAAATTAATTTTAAAATTCTAATTGCTAAACCCAATCTGGAATATGAAATAGTTAAATTAATTACAACATATTAAAGTTTTTTGCATTAATATACTGATGTTATGAAATGACTGCCTAAGTTTT
>JBCEWC010007762.1:0-20947 GCA_038996855.1 Solanum aculeatissimum | reverse complement strand
TGTCTTTTATTTTTGGAAAAAATTGGTTTTTTCTCTAAATTAAAATTGAGTCTTAAAAATTGATTTTTTCTCGAAAGGCCATTTTTGGCGAAAACAGGTAAAATGGAAAAAATATGATTAAATTTTATCTTCATTTTAAAAAAAATTAATTTGTGTGATATAGCTCAACAATTCACTTATTTTGAAATAGAGGAAATATAAATTAATATGATTAGTATGGTAGAATATCTACGTCAATTAATGTTTTCTTAAAGCGTGTCAAGTTCAAATATGACAAATAAAAGTGAATGAACAAAATATTTTTTCTTTCCTAAGCGATATATTTTCTTTTTAGTTAGTTCCAAAGAAAACAAACACTTAGTTATTGAAAAATATCGTTGACATAAAACATACACGTCGACAAAAAAAATATCTACTTCTATCCTCTCATTAGGTTTGAAATTTTAATTTTTTTTTTTTTGCAATTCATCTAGAATCATCAATTTCACAATAATCCACTATCTTTGCACATTTTATGATATAATAATCCAATTAAAAAAGCTTTGAAGTATATACATATTTTTAGTTTCATTTGGACTACATCATACGACTCAATATATTCCATTAATCCAATTTTATCGATCAAAATCAATGATTTATTTCATCATAAAAAATAAATTAATAGCTAATTAAACAGTAAAAAATATTTTAAAAAAACCAATCAAAATAAACACGATATTTTGAACTGTAACCGTTAATCAAGGGCATGTGTTGGGCCGATATGTCACATTCTATCGAGCCTTGAACTGTTACCGGTCCTGAATTCCTCCCGGAAACGATCCGCACAAAACATTATCTATGGCATAAAGTTAAAGAAGAGCATTCTATTTTTCCCTCTAAAGATCCCCAACACAGACGACACAGTTACTAGTAAAACCCAAAGCAAGCAGATCCAGATCCCAGCTTCATCCTCAAGATCTCGATCTCACTTCGCACTCATCTTTCAACCCAGGTACTTCCATAACCCGACCCGATAATTCCTCCATTGTTACCCAGCCCATAGAGTCGAAGTCTTTTAGTTTCGATGTTTGTGAAGTAAATGAAGTTCGAGTCTGTTCAGTTCATTCATATGCTTTATTGATTTTCCGAACATTAACTAACTTTGAAGCATGTTCGTCCATTTTTTGCTTTAATGTAGTTTGATTCTTTGTTGATATTATGAAGATTCACTACTATTTAAAGCACATAGAACACTTACGGTTTAGTAAAAGAGCTTCAATTTAGCTTAACTTTGAGTTACAGTTACTAAGTATAGAGAAATTGGATTTGTATTTAGTTTACTAATTTTGGTTTTAATACAAGCTTAACCTTTCCTTGTTTAGTCAGAGACTTAAAGAGAATGTTATTATGAAAAAGTTAATTTATAAGAAATGACTGCATTAATTTTTTTAGGATTAATTACTAAATTAGAACATTAAATTCCATTGTCACAATAGACAAGTTAGAAAGAGCCGGATCTGAGATTTTAAGTTACTTTTTGCAGAGTACCACTGCACCCCTTTCTAGAAAAATTCAGCTCCTATATTCTATGTTTCAGGCAGCACCCAGTGCACAAATACTACATCTGCCATGATCCTGGATAATAGCATTGAAATCCCCAACTTTGAACAACCATAATTAGTAGTTCTCATCTTGGGATCAAATAACTATGGATCTATTAACATGTTGTTCCTTTAAGTTGAATGTCCTGTATGAACTTTGAACATCTCCTGAGCACTGAAGAGAGAATTTTTAACTATGATCTGTTTCCATCTGCTTATGTATAATGTTACGAAGAACCAAGTTTGCTGTGCCTTTTAGTACTACCAAATGTGAAAAGTATCTTGGCATAGGGGAGTTGATGTTGTCAAGTAATTCTATATCGACTTGTACAATATTCAACAATTTTTTCATATAATGCTTATTAGGTTATTATTACTCCAACTTTTCCAGAAGACATTTTGTACCGCACATCTCTTTTTGCCTCATTTAGTGGTGTCCATTATATTGCTGTACTCATCAACTGAAATAACAATACTTTGAACATCAATCATAACCTTCTTACTAACTTGTGTTAATATTGTATATGCTTCAGTTATTACTACTCGACAATATGTCAAGAAGGCCAACTCGCCGTCTTGCTGATACTGGGAGCATTCCATTTGTGGGCTCCTTTCACCCCAAATCACGTCCATCTCCTTTATTATCCGTAGGACTGGTTGTGGTAAATGCCAATCTCTTTTAGTTATTATTGCCCTTTGATAGTGTACTTATTACTTATAAAGTTTGATTTCATATAGAGGATTTTGTTATTTGGAAATTCATAAGGAAACTAATTTCATCATCAGAGCCAAGTAACAACAAAGAATCTGCAACTTTGTTGTTAATTGGCTTGAGCCTTGGGGTTTGCTCCCTTTCAAGGTCTCAAGTTTGAAACCCACTGGGTGCAAACAATTTCTGAGGGCCATCGGACTGGGTAAAACCTGAATTAACCGTGGTGCACTTGCGGGAAACTCCTTGCCGAGGGCCTGTGCACCCCACCCCCGGGATTAGTCGGGCTCTAAGAGACTCGGATACCCGGTGCAAATAAAAAAAAAGAATCTGCAACTTTGCAGTTCTCTTTCAAAGGAATTACTTCCTTGCAAGCTCATTTTTTAACTATAACTAAAGTCCATTTTCAAGTTAAGCAAAATCATGAAAAACCATCATACCTTCAAATTGGTAGGTGAAGGGGCTTGTTATAGTTTTTTTTTTTGGATAACTGAAGGGGCTTGTTATAGTTTTTTTTTTTGGATAACTGAAGGGACTTGCTATGAAGCAGCACAATTACTAGGGAACTACTCACGAACATGCATTTTAAATGTTTATTATCTTGGTAGCTCTTCTCTAGGAGTATCCAATCAATTCATTCCTAAAATTGAGAAGCTACAGTAACAAAAAAGCAGGGCAAGAGAAGGAAATATAACTGAGAGCTTGTCTTGTATGGTTTAGTGTAAAGCGATAGCAAAATCCCTTCAAATACGTAGCAGTACTTGATTTAATTGGCATAAGGTTCTCAAATTCCAGTACTTGATTTAATTGGCATAAGGTTCTCAAATTCCTATGCTTAATGCCATTCAAAGTAGATGCTACCTAACCTGATGGTAAAATACATCTATTCTATTTAGATATATGTTATTCCACATATATAGTTTCATTTCCACTCTTGTTGAGTCAGCATGCTGTCTATCACTCCATTCATGGGCCTGTTACCATTGACGAGAGCTCATTTTTCTTATTGCTTAAGCATCTTTGTTTCCTTTTTAGTGCTATTCCTCTAAGTATTAACAAAATGTTGCTATTTGATGGTGTGCCAGTCGTGATTTTCTTAATTTTTGGATCTTGTTAAGTGACCCCAATCCTATAATAGCCATTGATATGAATCACTTTTTATGTTAAATTCAGGGTACATTGCTGATCATTGGTTATGTGTACCATAGTTCAGGTTTGTAGCCATATATTTCTTTATAATGATCGTATACTGGCTAAGCAGTTGATTGTACTATCATATAATCTCCTGATCATATGATTCTGGATGGAGATGATCTCTTTTATCATTTTCTCAGATACTGCACATGGATTTTTCTTTTATATGCCTTCTGAATTACAAACCCTTTACTGTTTTCTCTGATAGGTGGAAGAAGTGCAGCAGATGCTTTTAGTAGACTTGAAGGTAACCATCTATGTAACTGAATCAAAATTTTGCATTTTCACTGGCATGACAGTGTATGACCCAGTTGCTTGGAAAATTTCCTATTTCTGATGGAACTGATGTAAAAGACTGTAATTAGATATTCCTTATCAAAAAACAAAACATTGAATAAAACCAAGAGTCTGTAATTAGAGCATAATGATGATCTTGTTGTTGTGGTTTGTCTAGGTGCATTGTTATGTGGGATGAATAACATTCTTCATACTTTTTCTTTTCTCTTGAATGCTTAAAAGTCTTTCATTGCAAGTAGATCCACAACATGGTATCTGTAAGACAGGCATTTCTCATTTATATAATGTGTTCTTGGTGCAACTACTAGGAATTTGTCAATGTTAATCTTACTGGCTGTTAAGAATGCTTAGCCAAATACTATTTGTTACTCTCACTGTTCCTTGATTGTTTTGTTCTTGGTGGCAAAGGAAAATTTCAGTTATTGGTTTAGATGTTTGGGGTTGGACTTTACATCTTTTTTGTTTTGCTTACAACTTTGTTAGGTGGTACTTCATGCACAGCTGAGCTTCAGAGAGCATTACCTGTACTGAAGAAAGCATATGGGGATAACATGCGGAAAGTGTTGCACGTAGGCCCTGACACTTGTTCAGTAGTCTCTAAACTATTAAAAGAAGAGGATACTGAAGCTTGGGGAATTGAACCATATGATTTGGATGAAACTGATAGCAATTGCAAGGCTCTTGTTCACAAAGGGATTGTGCGAGTAGCTGATATTAAGTTTCCTCTTCCCTATCGTTCAAAGTCGTTCTCCCTTGTTATAGTATCTGATGCAGTGGATTACTTGTCTCCAAGATACCTTAACAAAACTCTCCCAGAATTGGCAAGGGTGGCTGCTGATGATTTAGTTATTTTATCTGGTAAACACTAAGAACTTTGCCCATTTCAATTCTCTTAAATGAATCAGGACTTTCATTTTAGATTGGTGATGTAAAACTGAGGTAGGGTTGATAAGAACCACTCGACATTTATCTAAAATATTGGAGTGTTTTTTTAGGTTATCCTGGTCAGCAAAAGGCTAAAGGGGCGGAGCTGTCAAAATTTGGCCGGCCAGTAAGTCAATGTTCTGATCTTTTCTTTGTAGTGCATAATCAACGGTAGGACATCTTTGTTTAAACCACAGCTAACCCTTCCATTTCGTATGCTATACACAGACCTAACTACTCCCTAGTTCTGTTCCATGCAACTTGACTTGTACAAGTATCTAGAAGATTTTTAAAATATTACAGCTACTGTAATTGATGTTTCCTTGAGATTGAATACCGATGGTTTGATTGCAAAATAATGGAGTCATGAGTAGCTATTTATAGCAAGTGTCTTAATTTTTGACTAGTGGGATCCTCTATTTGCTGATAATGCCTCACTGCTCTCATTGTAGAGTAATGGTTTTAACTAATTTAACCCTGTTCTCTTCTTTAGTAAAACCTGAAAACTTTACCTTGATCATTTTTCTCCCTATGTAGGCCAAGTTGCGGAGCTCCTCCTGGTGGATTAGATTTTTCATTCAAACCGGCTTAGAAGAGAATGAACCTGTAACCAAGAAATTTGAACAAGCAGCAGCCAAGAGGTCTTACAAGCCAGCCTGCCAAGTTTTCCACCTCAAACCACTTCTTCGTTGATAATAAATCACCTCTCTGTTTAAAAGATGCGAAGCATCTTCAGCTGTATTAAATGGCATGCTCCAAGGAGCTTGCTGTCAATTGTTATTGCTCCTTGTAGCTGAAAAAATAGCTGGTTTAGCATGTCCAGACCAGAGACATTGAGAATGAGTACTGTATAAGCTAAAATCAAATAGCAATAATTTATGATTCTTTTGT
The DNA here is from genome assembly GCA_038996855.1 of Solanum aculeatissimum. NCBI lineage: Eukaryota > Viridiplantae > Streptophyta > Magnoliopsida > Solanales > Solanaceae > Solanum > Solanum aculeatissimum. The sequence goes on along the minus strand of JBCEWC010007762.1, from coordinate 15,352 downwards.
CATATTGTCTACTTTGGTTCTTCTGAAATTAGTTTTGTCTAGAATTCTGAGATTCTTACTGCCATTAATATACGCAATGCAGTTTATGTGAAACAATTGCTTATTCATTGAATCGGATACTATTTGTCCACTGTGGGGAGTCGTTAGTATTGGGGGTTGGATTTCTATTGATTTTCGAAAGATTCACAAGAGCTTGGTTTATTACAATCACTTAATCTATTTTATTATTGACACATTGATTTGCTGCAGGGATAAGTTGTTAGGAATTTTGTGTATTTTTATTGGGGAGACTCTAGCAAGGAACCCAATATCGACCAACGCACCATATTGATAAGAATCAACAAAACTTTTTATATAGATCTAGTCTTTATTACCAATTGAATAGAATAAGATAAGTATTATTTTGTAATCTAAATTTTTGATAAAAAAGATATAAAACTGAAAACATAATTGTCTATAGAGGGGAAAATGTGGATGCAATTTAGCGTTGTAGATTGCACTTTTGCACAATCATTGAAAAAATAAGAGGATTGATTTCGTAGGTCATTTACAAATATTTTTAATTAAATAATTATTTTATTAGACATCTTCATTTTGACATAAGATTAGGGAGAAGCTTAAAAAAAAAAAAAACGTATGCCCGGATCTGAAGTGGAAGCTCAGCTTCCATGGCCAATCAGGGGAAGAAACTGAAGCAGCCTTCTTCATTATCAATCTCTCCATCTTGTCTATTTTTCTCGCTTCTCTGCTTCGGTTCTATCTTCCTCGCTCTTTCTCTCTTCAACACCTCATATCAAACCAATTTGGTGAAGAACAAAGTGTCATACTCCAAGTCCTGCAACTTCACCGACGGACAATGGATTTACGATCCAAGTATCAACTCCCCGCGCTATGGTAACAGTTGTAAGGAGATCTATAAAGGATGGAGTTGCATTGGCAGTAAAAAATCCAATGCGCTTGACATTGTTAAGTGGCGTTGGAAACCCTATCAGTGTGATCTCCCTCAATTTGATCCTCTCTCCTTCCTTCACCGCTTCAGAAACACCAATATCGGTACTTCTCTTTCGTACATCTGCTAATTTTTGTTTTTATGAGCTGTGAAATGAAACAAAATTCCATATAACAAAAGCTTGTATCTATTACTTTGCTATAGAGAATGATTTAAATGATGAAAATTGTTATCCTCTTGTTTATCTGTTGAATTAGAGGCGGTTTCAGGATTTAAAGAGAATGGGGAACTTAATATGTATACAATTTTTTTAAAAGGATTCTCTCGAAGGGGGAGGTTGTGTAGGCTGTCTACATCACACCCCTAGGTGTGACCCCTGCCCACACCCTGCATAAATCTGGGGTGCTTTGTATACCAGGATTCCCTTTGCGCCTTTTGATTTCTTTTAATTTTGTGTGTGTATAGTATATAAAATGTATGTATGTTGTCTACAACAAAGCTGTTAATGTCTCTGCGGCTTATATGCTTGATTTGCCTATGGTTGAACACACACAAGCTTCTTTGTATAGTTGGTCCAAATGTGATGATAGTTGATAACATGGATATTATTTAATGGCAACAAGCTTTTTTGAAACCTATTTTTAGTTTATCTGACTTGTTGACAGTGGTCTAGTGCTGCCTTTAGACCTTATGGATGTTAAACAGTGCAGGGTTTGTTGGGGACTCCTTAAACAGGAACATGTTCGTTTCACTTTTCTGCACTTTGAAGCGGGCGTCAGGCAATGTGAAAAAGTGGCGCCCTGCTGGGGCTGATCGTGGTTTTACCTTTTTGAAGTATAACCTTACTATCTCGTATCACCGGACAAATCTATTGGCTCATTATGGTAGGTAAGATTTGATAAGTTATTTCACTTCTGTTAATGTAATTTTAGTCATGTTAATTAGACAGATTGTTATACTAGGCAACACACATCTGTTTTCTTTCATGCAGATCAGAACTTAAAACCGTCATTTAGGCATCTGCTTTTTCTTGTGACCATATACCAGTTTTGCTGTTACCTATCTCAGTTACAATGTGCATCTTGTGACATTATTTTTGCCAAGGCATGATAACGTAGAAGTGAAGTTGTTAACTAGTTTTTCACAGAATTATATTGACAAAGTTTACATTGTTGCTCGTGGATTTATATCCTCTTATCTATGTGAGTCCTTTAGTTAAATATTGAGGAAAATTGGAGATGGAAACAAGTTTCGAGTTTTCATGGTAATTCAAGATTTGTTATGTGTTACTTTAGCCGACGATCTTTAGGAAACAACCTCTCTATCTCTATGAGGTAGGGGTAAGGTCTGCTTACACTATACCCTCTCTAGACTCCACTTGTGGGAATGCGGGGTATGGTGTTGTTGTTGGTTTCTGAGTCTACTCATGAGTAGCAGTGTACTTTGTTACTCGTGAAGAAACTGTTTTTTCTGTGTTCACGGTTAAATCATGGAACATAGCAGCTTATGGTTTACCATTGGGATTTTGATGTTTCATAAGTAGGATTCCATGGTTTGAAGGTTTTCTATAGTAATACATAGATGATTCTAGAGTATGTGTAGTTTGTATAACAAATAGCATTGGAAATATAATTAGTAAGGATGGTTCGGTTAGTTACACACCAAGCATGTTTGGTTTTATGCTAGTATGACTCAAGATTTGTAACAGAACATTGTTCGTGGTGGTTTTATGCTGGTATGAATCTAGACTAAGTAATTTACAAATTCTCCTCCAAGTTCATAAGTGTGGTTTTCTGGATCTTATGGGTGATAATGGCTTGCTCCTAAATCTCAATTTCCAAGGTCTTAAGTAACTTATCAACTACTTATACATTCTGCATGTCTTCTTCATGCATACTTTCTGTATTCTGTATTATATAGGTGGTCAGCCAATGCCAATGGAGGGGTACTGGAATCTCTAGGATATAAGGAGGGTTATAGAGTTGATGTTGATGTACCCGAAGGAACATGGGCGGAAGCGCCAGGTTTCCATGACATTCTCATCTTTAACACGGGTCACTGGTAAGGTTATTTTCATGTGTAATAAGATTCATTTGGTGTGAACATCGAGACTACTTTTGCTTCTGTGAATTTGTTATGGCTAATATTTGATGTTCTACTTAGTGTAGCGTCTTTGGGTCTGACCAATTGGTGTACGAACTCTATGTTGACGGGATTAGCTGTAGTCATTTTTTTCGTCCATGTTGATAGAATTAGATCTAATCATTTTGTTCTTCATTTTGTGCTAATGTGCAAAAGGATTCAAAACTCATTTTATCCATTCTCTTCTTTTATTGTCTGTGGATACTCAAGCTTCACCAATGGGAAAAAAATTTACATTATAATGATGTCCTAAGGGCCATCGGAAGTACCAGTTTGACAATAACAAGTGAACTTATATTTCCTGCATTTCGAGTTGTAAAAACTACATTATAAGTATAACAAATATCAAATTGTACAACTTATTGGATCGATTTTTTTTTTTGATAACAAGGGGAACTCGCAGTCGCTACCATTTTGGGTGCGCATAGGGTAAACTCCTGCTCTTTTTCTCAATGGTAAAATGTTGTTCGTAGCATGCACATGTTTGGATATTCTGATAAATGAGAAACATATAGCAATTAGTAGGGTACGGTGATCAGAATATCATTTAAGCAGAACCTTCTAAACTATGATAGAAAACACACATATATTCAGCCATCACCAATTACTAAAGAGTAAAGAGACTTAAATTACTTATAAAAAAAGTAATGAAGAAAGAACCTCCATGTTAAATGAGAGCTAGGAAAAATTTCCAGTGTTGCCTTTTCATCTGTGGTGGTTATTCTAGATGGCAAAAAGAAATTGACCAAAGAATAAGGAGGAAGGGAAGAAAACAAGGAGCAGTTTGAGGGTATGGTCACCTTATTACGTCCCATTGTTTATGTTCTCACCGCACTGGTTCTGTGTCTTGGCTCTTCGGTATGTATCCTTCAACCGTGTTGACATCCTCCTGATGATCCATAACATATTTTCAGTTTCCAAATCAGAAGTGGTTGATCATCAATGAGTGCTTTCTCTTCCCTGCTCTTCCCTCCACCTCCACCCCACTCCCATCCCCCAGAAAAATTCATGAACCACCAAGAATTGCCTTGCCTTGTATGGACTCTGATTCTTCAGGTTTATTACAATATGTTTATAGAATTATTGGTGCTGAGTCAAGACATCTCAGTGCCTATAGTGTCTTAAGTTTATGTCTTATCTCAGTGATTTTCTTATATAAATTGTAACTTTAGTTTCTTAACATGATCTTTATGGCCCAGGGAAGTTGATTATATCTGGCATCAGGATTTATTTGTCCTACTGTAATTTTGAGCTGACATTCTGTTAGCTTCAATTTTCCTCTGATCTAGATTCTGTTAGCTAAGTTTTATATCTTTAAGTAATTCGTTTACATTGATTATTTTTTCGTACTGATAAGTGATCTCATCTTGCTTTCCATTCTTCTGTTAGGTGGTGGGCTCCTTCAAAGTTCGATCCAGTGAAGTCACCCATGCTTTTCTTTGAAAAGGGCAATCCTGTGGTGCCTCCACTGTCCCCTGACAGTGGGCTTGATATGGTATTAAAGCATATGGTACTGTTCTATCCTTCTATTGTCGGTTATTTATGAAGGCGGACAAACTTCATTGTAGATGTGTCATGAGCATATGATATGCCTTGTTAGAACATTATTCTTTTTACTGATGAATTCACATGTTCTCTTCAGGCCCCTTAAAAAACTATAGTTTCAGTTGCTTGTATATGCTTCAGAAGTTTACATGTGCTTCTTCTCTAAAGCTTTTCTTTGGTGTTGTTTCTGTTAGATTTCTTATGTGGACAAAAGGATGCGACCTGGCACCATGGTGTTCATGCGAACCCAATCTCCAAGGCATTTTGAAGGAGGTGACTGGGACCAAGGTGGCTCTTGCCAACGATCACAGCCTCTCTCACCTCAAGAGGTAACTCTCTCCATTTAAATAGTTTTAACTATAAAAAAGAAAAGAAGAGAAACTGTCCATAGTTTACCAAGTGTCAGGCAACCCCCATCATTGCCCTTTTACTGTTACGATTGCTTGCATCTGCAAGTAGGCACTTCTGGCTCCTCTTCATTCAAAGTTATAGGTCGTTGAAAGTTATCCCTTTGTGTTCTATTCTGTTTTCCAGGTGGAGGAATTCTTTTCCCTTCAAAATAACGGAACAAATGTGGAGGTTCGCCTTGTGAACCAACATCTATACAGGGCCTTTGAAAGCACTAAATTTCATATACTGGACATATCTCATATGAGTGAGTTTAGAGCCGATGCCCATCCGTCTACAGCAGGTGGGAAGAAACATGATGATTGCATGCACTGGTGCTTACCAGGACTCACAGATATCTGGAATGACTTATTTGTAGCATATTTAAGCAATATTGAAGATAGGACCTAAATTATGACGATGGATTTGATTCTTTATGTAGAATTTCTCTGTTAATTTGTTACACTCTTCTTCCTTGTAGGTACTCTTCGTTGTATTCATTTCTTTTTTTTAAGATTTTAGTAATTTGAAGTGCACTATCATTCAGTTGGTTCAGAGTTTTGCAATTGCACATGATTCATTCCCGCTAATAGCGTGGATTAATTGAACCTTAAATCATTCATATTATCCAAACTGAAGAAAGTTCACAACAGAAAGCAGTTGGCTTTACTCTAAGCAACTGAAGACTTTTCTGTCATCATTGCTTTTTGTGTAACATGCAGTTCAATTACAAATGAATTTAAAAAGTCTACAGCGTGATTTTGGCATGTCCTTAATTTGTGGTTCATACATTGAAAAGTTAATTTTATTTTACTTTGTCTACACACCCTAGAATTACTCCCATAATTACGCGCTCCAAAAGTTCAGAATCCAGCTTCTTTTTTTTGGGGAGGTTGGTTTCATAAATAGTCTAAACTTGAAATTTAATACGGTCAAAATAACTATATTTTACATTATTACATGATATAACCTCGGCTATATGACATGGAGGAGAGGAGATAGACGAGCGAGATCTCGAGAGGGAGGAAATTATGTATATTTGTCAGTGTATATCTGTCAAATAATTGTATATATGTAACTAATATACATATGTATTTGTATATCTGGTAAGCAAGATTGGGAGAGGGAGGAGAGAGGCGAGTGAGAGAGGACAGAGAAGCGAATTGTATATGTATATATATCTGTCGAATTGACTATGTATACCTATCAAAATAATTGTATATATACCTATGTAATTGTATATTTGGCAAGAAATTGCAGAGAGATGAGAGAGAATAGCAACAAAACCCTAACTATAGCTATCAATTGTAATTTTTTCAAACTATAGCTGTAAAATGTAAATACATATCATATGTTTGTCTAGTTATGACTAATCTTATCCATAAACTTAATTTGCCATGGTTTAATCATCAAAATTATTAATGCAGTTTTCCATTTGTCTTTTGATGCTAAAACCATGGGCTCCTAGCATGTCTCTTTCAGTAGAACAAAAGTTAATGTATTTTCTTATCTAATAAAATAAACTTTAGGTTGGTATATTAGGCATGTGAACCTCAACAAAACTTTTAATCATATACTCTCATTTTTCTATGGTGCTAACTTTGACACTTTAGTCCAAATGCCCACATTCACGGGCTAACCATAAACTACTTCTTATTTCCCTGCCAAAATTTTCTCCTTTCTTCTCTTAAACTGCCTATAAATACCTAAAACATTTCACTTTTCCAAATCACAAACACAACCACCCTTCTTCATTTCCCCTCAAATTTGCCTCTAAAATAGCAAAGTACAAGGAAATGGAGATCCCAAAGCTTTCAATCTTTGTTGTATTTATGGTTTTAGGCTTGGCCCATTCTTCATTGGCCCAAAATTTACCCAAAGATATTGTTTTAGCCCACAACAAGGCCCGTGCAGAAGTTGGTGCCCAACTCCCTCCACTAAAATGGAACAAAACCCTTGCTGCCTACGCCAATGAATATGCCTCTACTCGATTAGCTGAATGCACATTGGTGCATTCAGATTCACCTTATGGTGAAAATCTTGCCATGGGCTGGGGCGATTTTTCCGCATTGGAGGCCGTTAACATGTGGGTAGGAGAGAAATCAAATTACGACTATGCATCCAACACTTGCAGACAAGATATGTGCGGACATTATACTCAGGTTGTCTGGAAAAACACCCTTCAAGTTGGATGCGCAAGATTGAAATGCGCCAGTGGGGAACAGTGGTTTGTGTCATGCAACTATTTCCCACCTGGAAATTACGTTGGCGACAAACCTTATTGATTAATTAATTAAGATGCATGGATGGTTTCAATAATTATATTATTAAATTACGTAATATCATCCCATGTAATAGCTGTGACAAAATGGAATTTTAATTAATAAATTAAAGATTTTGAGTATATTTGAATATTTTTCTATTTTTTAACTTGTTCTGTCCCACCCTATTACGCCTTTGCCTCATCCCATCCCATTTAAATATATATGAAAAAAAATGTGTTAGAGTCACTCTAATTATGTCCGGTTATATTTTTCTCTCGTAGATATCTATTAAATTAATCTACATTTTTATGTATTTAGATTGACTTTTTTAGGCGATTTATTAGTCAAATACCCAACTTTTGATTTTTGATCCTTTTTTAGCCTAAAAATGCTTAACTTTTTTTTAAAATTAAAAAAACAAACAAACTTAAAAGCCAAAAGTCCACTAAGTGGAATTGATGCAAGATAGTGAAGAAAAGTTGTGAATGTTTGAAAAAGAGGAGTTTCTTTTTCATTTTTTTCTTTTTGCTTGCACCAATTTTCAATATTCTTAAGTTGTTTGATCCTTAAAAATTAAGACAAAGAGGGCACAAAGAAAAGATATGGTGAATTTAATTAATAGATCAAAGACTAATTTTGAATGAAATATATATTATTTAGGATCATCATTAGCTTACATTTTGTGTTCAATATTTTTCTTTTAGCAAGTTCAATATCTTTGATATATCATGAAGATTCACTAGATAAATTTTATTCATATTTCGTTCTGATGAAGCTGAGACCTGTAACTAAGATGGATTGACACGATGGATACTCTACGAAGTGGGATGGAAATAGTGTGGATTAGGGCGGGTGAAGCCTCGCGCTGCTTACATATTTAACCTATTCCATCATGCCTTGTTTAATATTTTTTTAATTTGAAATCCTACCTCGCTCCGTCCCATTTAGATACATATGAAAAAAGTGTCATGTCAGGTTATATTTTTCTATTATAGAAATCTAAGCTAATCTATCTAGTGGAATTAGTGTAAAATAAGATGTGAAGAAAAATTGTGAATGTTTGAAAAAGATGAGCATGTATATATATGAGTACTTTTTTTTTTTGCCCTAATTTTACTTGAAAAATTAAGACAAGAGGCGCAAAAAAAAATGATGAATTTAATTGATAAATTAAAGACTAATTATGGATGATGTAAACTTAGTCTAGTTCATATACTTTTGGATTAATATGAGCTAAACAAGATCATAATCCAGTAGACCCAATTCTTGTCAAAATTTTTTAATTTGATTATCTATTTAAGTGCATAATAATTTTTTCTATTTATTATTTCTTAAAAATAATTTGATTATAAGGTTTTGCAAGGATTAATTTGGTTTCCATGTTTAACCTACAATATGAGTTCAACTTTTGAATGGGATGAATTGGACAAATCAAAATAAATTAACTTACATAAATTGATAATGTTATTAATTCATCCAAATTTAAATTTATCATATTTTCATAAGTTAATTTTGTCATCCCTAATGGCCGATGGATATAGGTAACAATAGTGTTGTTCCATTTTACTAGGCAACCAACGGTGTCAAGGACTATAACGATATCCTTAGGCTCATTTTGGGCTAGTTAAGTATGGGCCTAAGCTAAGATTCCTATTTATAATTATGGTACATGGTCATTCGGTCAAAATAATATTGGGAAATTTTCATAAATAGCTATCAAATAGCTATGTTTTACATAATTACATGATATAATCTCGGCTATATGACCTGGAGGGGAGGAGAGAGGTCAACGAGATCGAGAGAGGGAGGAGAGAGGCAAATTGTATATGTATATTCGTCAAATTGTATGTGTATATCTGTCAAATAATTGTATATGTGTAACGAATATACATATGTATTTGTATATCTGGCAAGCGAGCTTGGGAGAGGGAGGAGAGAGGCGAGAGAGATGAGCGAGAGAGGGCAGAGAGACGAATTGTATATGTATATCTGTCGAATTGACTATGTATATCTATCAAAATAATTATATATATGCAGCTAATATACATATGTAATTGTATATCTGACAAAAAATTGTAGAGAGAGAGAGGAGAGAGAATGGCAACAAAATCCTAACTATAATAACAAAACCCTAACTATAGCTATAAATTGTAATTTTTTCAAACTATAGTTGTATAATATAAATACACATCATGTGTTTGTCTAGTTATGTTATTTTTCCAATAATATTCTCTCCGTTCTATTTTATGTGGCACCCTTTGACTTGACATGGTGTTTAAGATTTTTTTTTTTTTGAAACTTAAGATAAAATCTTTCTTAGATATTTGTGCGGCTGAGAATCGTTTTACTAAGGGTAAAAAAAGATTTTAAAGTAAAATTGTTTTCAATTGGAGTAGGGTGACATTCCTTTTAGAATTGACCAAAAAGGAAAGGGTGCCACATAAAATGGGACAAAAGGAGTAATAAAAAAATAGTCATTCGTTGTATATACATGTATAATTAGTGTATATTTCATGTATAGTCACATTTTTGAGTGTATTATAATGTATATTTAGTGTATAAATCATATATAAGTAATTACATTGTATACATTCTATGACTTTGACAAGCTATATATTGTATAGTCATGTATATTTTTTATAATTTTTTACTATTTTTTATATAAATAAAATATGACAATATTTCTCGTAAATTAATTAATTTGAAATCATCCCTTCATAATTTAGATTATAAATTTATTTGACCCATTTGAACCCACATTGCTTTCTGATATAAATAAGTCGTTCGTTAAAACAATACCTAGTAATACACTTTTAGAATATTAATTTAATGGCGGCTTTCTTATTTCTGGGAAAACTAGTTGCATGGAGAATTTATTTTAAGGAGGCTGGCTGCGCTTAACTATATATAAATATATTGGCATTAATTTAAATAATATTTTTTCTCCTTATTTTTATTTGTTACTATTTTACTTTTCGAAATCAATTTAATTAAATTTTAAAATTAAATTAAAGTAGTGAAATTTAATATTTCAAATCTAAAATTTAGATGATTGAAAACAATACTAAAAATATTATAAGTTACAATTCTTCTCATATTAATATAACAAAAAATAAATCTTAAAATATTGATTAAAGTTGATATAATTTGTCCTAAATAAGTGAAATTGAATGGAGGGAGCATATGGATAGTCATTGTGTATATATAAATTGAATCTATGATTATTGGAGAATTGGTCAAATATAATAATCATGACAATTATAATAGGGTTCATCAATATCCGTTTTTTTAATGGCGGCTTTTAGTTGCATGATAGATCTAACATCCTTTCAATAATGCAATATACTGATTCTTTTCAAATATTGGGTGTGTTTAAAAAATAATGATATATTTTTTTTTATCTGTTTTAAAAAAAGGAATTATTTTTTTTTTATAAAATTTTAATTTTGATTTTTCATGTGGCGTGTTTTAGCCATAAAATTAAAAGATATTTTTATATATTTAATATAATTTTAATTTAGAATCAGAAAATTGAAAAGTTTTTTTTTATTTTCTTAAATTCTGTGTCAAGGTCAAATTAGATTATTACTTAAAAATTGTGCTAAGTAGCCAAGAATTCTTTTTTGTTTTTTACAACTTGCAAACTTTCTAACTCGTCATACTTCCCTATTAAAACCCATCTATACTATGCCTTTTTCTCATCAAAATCCAAAATGAGATACTCCATTTTAGCTGCTTGCGTCATTACCTTTGCTATATTGCATTCATCACAAGCTCAAACTCCTCAAGAGAATTTTCTCAACGCTCATAATGCAGCTCGTAGAAAAGTTGGAGTCGGCCCTATGACATGGGACAATAGGCTCGCAGCCTATGCCCAAAATTATGCCAATCAAAGAATTGGGGACTGCAGGATGCAGCACTCAGATGGCCCTTACGGCGAAAACCTAGCCGCGGCTTTTCCCCAGCTCAATGCGGCTGGTGCCGTGAAGATGTGGGACGATGAGAAGCAATGGTACGATTATAATTCGAATACTTGTGCACCAGGGAAAGTATGTGGACACTATACTCAAGTTGTGTGGCGTAATTCGGTGCGTCTTGGTTGTGCTAGGGTGCGATGCAATAGTGGGTGGGTTTTTATAACGTGCAATTATGATCCACCGGGTAATTATATTGGACAACGTCCGTACGGTGATCTTGAAGAACAACCAGCATTTGATTCCAAATTGGAACTTCCAACTGATGTTTAATTATGAGTTTTTTTCAATTACATGATCAAATTGATCATGAACGAATAAAGCTTTAATTGTTTTAGGAGAATAAAATCCAGTGCTATGTTATGTGATGTATGTAATCATACGTTGGATAATAATCTAATTAATTAATGGTGCAGTAACTAGCAGGAAAATTTGTAGTCCAAATCGATGTCTGAGCCTTGCATCTGAATGTTAATTAATTAGTTGATTAATCAGTTTATGTATGAGTGTTTTATTGGTTTATTTTGTTATTATGATATTCTTGTTTTAGATCTTTACTATTTTGTTATAATGATATTCTTGTTTTAAATCTTTATGTTGGTAGTCAGGGGGAATTGTTGGCAAGGGGGTGGGGGTGGGTCCAGAGGGTTTTTAATTTGTTTGTTTTGATTAATTAGACATACATCATTATCATATATATTAATGTAACATTCTCGAAAAACGGTATGAAAATTACCACGGCAAATATTCTCGATATTTTCAACCATTCAAATTTAAAAACTAAAAAATGTAACAATTTTGACGAACAAAAGAGAGCAGGGTTTAAAAGTAATTGTGATAAACCTTAGTGAGGTAGAAGATGAGACAGGGACTTTTTGGATCGGAATTATAGATATATCAAACACATTATTGAGTTGAGATTATATGTATCTGATTAAGTATTTATGTATTTGAATAAATATATGCATGTATTGGAGATTCACACATGAATTTGTCACACTATTAATGTATTTAGCACATTATTGATGTATCTAACATATTATCTGAATTAAGATTATAAGAGTCTGATTTCTTATCACTGTATCTGATTAAGTGTATATGTTTTTAATAAAATATTTGCATATATCTGAATAATAAGTCATGAATTTGAGTTAAGAAGTCGAAACTGTGTTGAATCGCCAAAAAAAGAGAGAAGGATTTTGGCTATTTTGATTTTTTAGGAGTTGTGATATGTCATATCTTTTAAAGTTGTTGCAAGCGTGATTTTTTGTTTAATTAATGCCTTTAAATTATATCCCTTAATTAGACACACTTCTTATATTCCTTAATTAGACACACTAGTTGATATGTATTTGAGGCATATACAAACTAGCGTGAATCGAAGTAATTAGCTTCTAAAATACAAACTAGCGTGAATCAAAGTAAGTATTTCTAAAATACAAACTAGCGTGAATCAAAGTAATTAGTTTCTAAAATACAAACAAGCATGAATCAAAGTAAGTATTTCTAAAATACAAACTAGCGTGAATCAAAGTAATTAGCTTCTAAAATTGTGAGATTTGTGTAAATTAACCCTTTTTTTTAAAAATCCAATCACTTAAGTTATACAATTTGTACCTTTTGCCTTTCTTAGAAGAGATTCAAATCATTGACAAAGATTTTTAATGTTTTGCTCTAGTCAGCTGAGCTATTTGAATCATTTTCTAAGATGTACCCAAAGTGATAGGATTAGGCATTGACGTAGAAATAGCTACAAATATCTGCTCGGGCCATCAAAAACCTCCAAACAGAAGAACAAAAGGAATTATTACAATTTCTTGGTTAATTTACAGAATGTTCCAAAATACTCGTAAAAGCTAGCGTTAAATGTATCATAATCCATTTGCCAAGAAATGTTCCATTTAGTGGATGAGGTGACAAGATTATATTATGATATATATATATATGCGCCATCATTTTTCTCCACTAAAATAAAATTGCTCCACTATTGATTTGTATACAGTTAATGGACACTTTACTGCCAACATTCTCAGGTCATTTTCCCCTCTTGCCCACAAACTTTTTTTGTTTTTCTATTTAAACAATTAATTCATTCAGCTTAATTATCATATTCCATTTGCCATCAATTTTATCATTTTCAAGTCATAGTAAAGGGGGAAAGTAGTGTATTCGGTGAAATTTCATAAATATAATTTGAAAAAAAAAACACAAATAATATAAAGAAGAGTTGTTAATTAAGTTTAGGCATAATATCTCAAGACTCTTGAATTTGATAGGTTGATAATTTTAATTTCATTTACGTTAACATGGCAAATAATGTGAATTCATATTTTTGTGTGTGTGACAATATGATAGATTGGGGGAAAAAAAATCCTTCCAAGTGGGATATTTGTACACAGTCGTGTATAATGATTTATAATTTGTTCGAACATGAGTAAATTTACCTTACTTCTTTCTTAAAAATTATATATATTGGTATTAATTTAAACAAACTTTTAATTAGGACAAATTAAATTGCTTGAATACTGTTTAGTAGTATTATCTGTGGTTAAAATTTCTTGTTCAGAAGTCAGAGCAAAATTTGATTATCCAATCAATAATATATTCTCACCAAAATCTTACGTTTCATCTTCTTTTCATTAATTATATAGTAATCTTGATAACGGATAATATTAATGGTAATTAGGGAGTTCAATATGTATAGTTAAACATCAAAGTATAGAAATGTTACGTTACACATAATATTCATCAAGTCTAAGTTAAAGTTGTGCGGACTTTTCACTTGCAATGTCACACTCGTGTCAGATTCTCCAAAAATACATTATTTTTGAACAATCAAACGCACACCTATTGACATTTTGAAAAGTCCAAACTTCTTTTTTCTGCTTCAACTATAACCAAAAAAACGTATATACATTTTCAAAGCATGATATCAAACATGAAGCTATTTTTAAAGTAAATTGATGATTATCATGAAAAAAGGTAGTGCCAAAAAAAAAAAAACAATCAATAAAAAAAGAAGCAGCAATACAGTACTATAATTTTATTTGCCTTTTCAAATATGGCTAAAAATTGTGCCAACTAAAAGCTAGTAACAGTTCAATTAATTATTCATTTACAACTTGCAAACTTTTTAACGCAGCATTTTTCCCTATTAAAACCCCATCCATACTACGTCTAATTCTCATCAAAACCCAAAAATGAACTACTCCATTTTGGTTGCTTGTTTCATTACCTTTGCTATATTTCATTCATCACAAGGTCAAAATTATCCCAAAAGTTATCTTATTCCTCACAATGAAGCTCGTAAACAAGTTGGAGTCGGCCCTATGACATGGAGCGATAATCTAGCTGCCTACGCTCAAAATTACGCCAATCAGAGAATTTCTGACTGCGGGATGATCCACTCTCATGGACCTTACGGCGAAAACCTAGCTGCCGCGTTTCCCGATCTGAATGCGGCTGATGCCGTGAGGATGTGGGTCGATGAGAAGCAATGGTACGATTCTAATTCGAATACTTGTACACCAAGACAAGTATGTGGACACTATACTCAGGTTGTGTGGCGTAATTCGGTACGTCTTGGTTGTGCCAAGGTTCGGTGCAACAATGGGTGGTATTTTATAACGTGCAATTATGATCCACCGGGTAATTATATTGGACAACATCCGTACGATGATGTTGAAGCTGAACAACCATCCTGCGATTAATATTCCACGTTGGAACTTACATCAAATTATGAATGAATTAAGCTTATTTGATCAATTGTTGAGGAAAATTAAAAAAACCCAGTGCTAAGCTATGTGATGTTGTTGATGTTACTGATCATAACTTTGGATTAATACCGTAATAATTCAAATCGTTTGATAGTTGATTAGAGCTACGTAGATATAATAGTAATATATGTAGAGTGACGTGGGAAATTTATAGTCTAAATATATTGATGTCCATATAGGGATGGCAATGGGGCAGTGTGGGGCGGGTTGAGCTTAACCAGCAATTTTTTTAAACCGCTCCGCCCCGCTTAAATTTTTAAGTTCTTTTATTTTTTAATTGAATTTAATATGAAAAATTAGAATTCATAATTTTTT
>JBCEWC010007761.1:0-20949 GCA_038996855.1 Solanum aculeatissimum | reverse complement strand
AATTGAAAGCTTAAAATCAAATTTAAAGAGTTAGGGTTCATAGGGTCTTCAAGGATGAAAGAGAATCCTTGAATCAAATCCCACATACCTTAATTTCACCAACAAATCACAAGCTCAAACTTGGTCAAGGTTGTCTTCCCCAAATTCTTCAAGCTTTCATCAATGGAGGCCAAGAGGTTTTTAGAATTTCCAAAGTGAGTGTAGGAGAGTTTGAATGGATGATTGAGGGTTTGGGGAATGATTTAGGGGTTTAGGAGACCTTAGGATACCTAAATGGGGCTTAGGGAAATGTTAAATCACGAAATTACAATAAAACATAACTTTTCAAGACTAAGCAGAGTCACATGGCTGCTACAGTGACCGTTACATGTCACACGGTCCATCCAAATGCCCCATCAAACCATACTTAGCCAAATTTCCAACGCTAACTCTCAGAGGACTTTCTAGAACACTTGACGGGCAATATTGATGGGCCGTTTGGGGGTGCACGGGCCGTATCCCTGTCTCGTGACCCTTGAATTATCCACTTAGTCTATCCACAGCCTTTACAAGCCACTTTCCCACTTGACGGGACAGTACACGGACTGTCCAAGTGCACGCAGACCATTTAGTGGTCCGTGGCTTATGAATTATCTCATGGGGTGGTTCCTGGCCACCCCTAGCTCACTGAACCACCTCACGACACCCCACACGAACTGTGACAAATTTCACAGACAGTGACCCATCCCTTAACCACTTTTCAGAGCCTATCTCCAATGTTTTCTGAATTTTAGGCAGTCCCACTGTTTGGGCCATAACTCCTTCATCTGAACTCCGAATCGAGTGAAAACAGTTGAGTTGTGAAGCTAACTCAAATATTTTCAATTTGATATGTAGTATTCCACACGCTTTTACTTGCATCAAAAGTTATGATAGTTTGAAGTCCACTTCTCAAACGACCTCTCTAGGCCACGGACTGACCCATTTTGCGTTCGGCCACTTAAACTCAACCCATGGCCACCAAAACTCAACCATGACCAGTAGTACATCATATAAGGTCAACCATAAGGAGTTTTCAAAAATTTTCGGGTTGTTACATGGATCATCCTTGATTGATGATGTTAAGGAAACAAAAGACTGTTATCCCTCTTTAGTTAAGTTAAAAGCCTTCGTGAAGGAGGAAAATCTAGAGGTTTTCTCACAAGGGGGAGATAATGTGATCTGGTATCAAGGGAGGTTATGTATGTCCAATGATGGTAAGTTGAAGAAGATGATAATGCAAGAGGCTCATAACTGCTCCTATTCCATTCATCCCAGTACCATGAAGATGTATAGAGACTTCAGGGAGATCTATAGGTGGAATGGGATAAAAAAGGACACTGCTCAATTCGTATTCGATGGTGTCAATTGCCAAAAAGTTAAAGAGGAGCATAAAAGGTCAGGTGGCCTATCCTAAGACATTAACATTCCTACTTGGAAGTGGGAAGAAATCAATATGGATTTTGTAGTAGGGTTTCCAATGACCAAAAAGAATTTTGACTCCATATGGGAAATAGTTGACAACATGACAAAGTTGGCTCATTTCTTACCGGGCAAGTCCACATTCAGTGCCGAAGATTATGCTCATTTGTATATCTAAGAATTGTTGAGGTTTAATGGGATTCCATTGTCCATCATATCGAATCATGGTGTCCAATTTACCTCTCATTTTTTGAGATCTTTACAAAAGGGGCTTGGTAATAGGATGAAGTTGAGTACCACTTTTCATCCCCAAACTGATGGATAAGACAAAAGGACCATTCATACTTAAGAAAACATGTTGATTGCTTATGTGTTGGAATTCAATGGGAGTTGGGAGGAGCATTGTCCACTTATCGAGTTTGCATAAACAATAGTTACCATGCAAGCATCGAGATGACACCATTTGAGGCATTGTATGATAGATGGTGTAGATCTCCTACTGCGTGGTTTGAAGTCAGTGAGGTGGAATTACAAGGATTAAACTTAGTTATGAATGTTATGGAGAAAATTAAAAGCATAAGTGAAAAGTTGCAAATGGCCCAAAGCCAACAAAAGTCGTACTCCAATGTAAGGATGAGGGATCTTTAAATCCAAGTTGGTGATTGGGTCTACTTGAAGGTGTTTCCTATGAAATATTGGTTTAGTAAAAAGGGAAAATTTAGTCCTAAGCATTAAGGCCATAGAAAGTGGTGAAGAGAGTGGGAAGGGTGGCATATGAGCGGGACTTACTTAATGATTTGCATTCAATTCATTTAGTTTTTCATGTGTCGATGTTGATAAAATTCATTGGTTATCCAAACTACGTAGTTCCCTTGCATGATGTGAACATTGAAGAACATTTGAGTTATGAAGAGGTACGTGTTGAGATTCTAGATTGGCAAGTGAAGAGGCTAAGGAACTAATAAGTTGCATCTGTCAAAGTGATATAGAGGAATCATACAAGTTGAGGGTGCTACATGGGAAGCGGAAACGGATATGATGAAGCATTATTCGTATCTATTCCACTCTACTCAAGCCTAAGGTATTAGCAAATTCTTCCTAAAACCTCAAATTCCTTGCATTTTAGTTTTACATGATGCATACACTTATTCTTATGTTTATGGACTATTTAAAGACATGTTTTAAATGTGGATTTTAAAAGTTTCATGAAATGATGTTTAATTTGAATTTTGCATGTATACTGGTTTATAAGGTGATGATTTACTCTTTAGACCCTATCTTTAAGTACATTCTAGGAATAATGTTCCCAAGTGGGAGATATTATAATGACCCCCAGTTTAGGAGCCTAAGAGTGCAGAAGAATTGGATAGAATAATGAAATGGAGTTAGTGTAAAAGGGTGACTTATGGCCCATCGATAGACATATGACCCATTGATAGAGTGACTTATGGCCCATCGATAGACATACGACCCATTGATAGACTTACGGCCCGTAGGTCGGTCCTTAAACATGAACTTCAGGAAAATTAAAAAGTTTCCAAGTGTGGGGTAACCCACACACCTATTGACGACTCATAGAAAAAACGATGGATCGTAGATAGGTTTGTGGAAGAGGTCCCTAACATGAAGGAAATTTGGGATTTGTTGGAAAGTGACCTACGAATTAATAACACGGTCCATAAACTATTATATGACCTGTAGAACCCCTTCAAGGATAAGGTTCAAAACAGTTGGAAAAATGACTAAGTGTGAAGGACTCTACGAGTCCAACCTGGAACCGTAGATTGGAGGATGGATCATAGAATGGGTTCGTAGTTTTGGCATTAGAAAATCAATTTAAGGAGTTATGCAAAAGTTAACAGGACGGACAGGATCTTTGGTCAATGGTTTAAACCATGGCCCATAATTGGGACTTCATAGATTGATCCACCAGTACTAATGAAGAGCAATTTTATTATTTCCACAAATCTTATTCCCAAACTATGTCATTTTTGGGATAAACAATTCCCTAAACAAGACCTTAAAGACCCAGGACCCTTAGTCCATTCCACATTCTCCCAATTTCTAAAATTTCCTAAGTCATTATTCGCTCTAGAAAAGAGTCAAGGCAAGCTAGGGTTTCCAAGTTCTTCCCAAAGGCTTCAAATTCGGTTCTCCCATGCTTATCAAAGTATGTGACCTTGATTTGAGGGTCTCCTTTCACCCACAAAGTCCTTCATAATGTATTTTACCTTTTCTTTAAGTTCCTTCAAGATACTATACATGCTTATGATGATTTCATGATGTTTTATTATATTAAAAGATCTCAATGACATTCTATGACATTTTTTATAAGTAAGTATATGTATTTAAGTTATTGATGATGACCCCAATGATCAGTTTTGTTATTTATGAAGTGTGGGCTATTTTGCATGTTTGAACTAGGCATATTTTCATGATTTAAGCATGAAAATGTGATTTACGATTGCTCCAAATTAAGAACTTATCCCATCTATTTTCAAGTAAAGTCTTTCATGATTTATGATGATGATGATTAGGGCATAAAAGCTAAGTTTTAAAGCTTTGATTTGTCAAAGATATAAACTTGTTGACAATTTCCCTAAAAAGATGTTTAAGAAGGTATCCAAGATGAAAGAACAATTCTCACTTGATGGTTCCTAAAAGTTCGAGATACACTTATAATTTTCTACTTATGATTCTAAGTGTCGCAATTTGACTAAGCTATATTTTAAAGATTCTGTGGGATGACTCAGCACCAAATGTGACATTGAGGTGGGGTTCTTTAAGGGAACCTTAGTAGCAACAATTTGTCTCATTAACTATGTGCCACCATAGGAACCCTTGTTGGCTAGGCTAGCGGATCTACCTAGGCTATTTATGCTATATAAAGATACATGCTAAGATGATGGAGTTCCACCCGGCAAGTGGTCTCCCCGTGCCAACATAGGAGGTTAGGTTGGATTCCATGTAGTAGCTCACATGGTCTTAAATATCGGTTAAGATCTTCTCCCACACGTTTATGACTAAGATATGATTCCTTTACATGTGATTTTTCATGCATTGGCTCTTACTCATATTGAGTAATATTCCTTCTATATGCTTGAGCTCATATTTATGCATTTTACTACCTCATGTATACTTATATGTTTTACATACATATAGTGGCATTACAATTTAATGCTTGCATTGCACCTCACATACTTAGTACATTCCAAAGTACTAAATAATATTTTGTTGACATGATTTAATCATGAGGGGAAAGGTACTCCTCCACCGGCTCGTGCCTAGTTTTTGGCGTTCAATTCTAGTACTTTTAGCCCTTAGTTAGGGACTCTATCATTTTTCATTTTAGCTTGTATTTTCTTTGAGATGATGTGAATGTTGCCCTTTTGGAGTTTTTACTTTCTATGTTGTTAAATATTGGAGTCTTTTTTATTTTATGGAAACTAACTTATACCAGTTTTGTATGTTTATGTATTAGTTGGTATGCTTTATAGATAAAGATATGTTAGTCTTATATGCTTTTTAATGTTTCTAAATTGTCATAAAATGCCAATAGACCTTTTTCCCCCTATTTATACTTCCGTAAAGTTTTACTTCAATACCTATGAACGCTTAAGATATTAAAGAAAACTTGGCAGAGGTGCCTTCGGGTATCTCATTTGTTGTGTGACGACTAGGCTATAGATCAGGTCGTTACACATACCTAGGACATAATTTTCCTTTCTTTCCAAATCGAACAACACCCTTCATGGGAGACACCTTCAAATAGACCCAATCACCAATATTGAATCGATGTCTCTTCTTCTCACATCGAAGTAGGATTTTTTAATACTTTGAGCCATTTTCAATTTCTCTCTTATGAGTCACACCTTTTTCATAGCATCCATGACTATGCCCGTCACTAACAAAGACATCTCACCTACTTCAAACCATCTAACTGGTGATCTACACCGCCTACCATTTAATGCCTCAAATGATGCCATCTATATGCTTGAAAGAAAGTTCTTGTTGTAGGTAAACTCAATGAGAGGTATGTGATCAACCCAACACCTCTTTAATTCCAATACTTAAGCCCTAAACATATCCTCTAATATTTGAATTGTTCTTTTGGCTT
Organism: Solanum aculeatissimum; assembly: GCA_038996855.1. Classification (NCBI taxonomy): domain Eukaryota; kingdom Viridiplantae; phylum Streptophyta; class Magnoliopsida; order Solanales; family Solanaceae; genus Solanum; species Solanum aculeatissimum. The sequence continues at coordinate 15,392 of JBCEWC010007761.1, read as the reverse complement.
GCCCATCAATTTGAGGATGAAAGGCGGTACTCAACTTCACCTTAGTACCAAGGACCCTTTGAAATGATTTCTAAGAGTGAGAGGTAAATTGAGCTCCACAATTCGATATCATAGAAAATGGAATCACATTCAACCTCACCAACTCCTAAATATACAACCTTGCATAGTCCTTAGCACCATATGTTGGTTTGACCGGTAAGAAATGAGCTAACTTCATTATTTTATCTACTATCACCCATATGGAATAGAACGACCAATCCAACTACAAAGTCCATATTGATATTATCCCACTTCCAAGTATGAATTTCAATGTCTTGAGCTAAACCACCTACCCTTTGATGTTTGATCTTGACTAGTTGGCAATTAGAGTATTCGAACAAAAATTTTGCAATATCCTTCTTCATTCCGTTCCACTAATAAAATTCTCTCAAGTCTCTATACATTTTAGTGGAACCAGAATGAATAGAATAGGAGGAATTGTGAGCTTCATGCATATCATACGGTTCAATCTATCAACATCGAGCACGCAATGACTCCTTTGATAGAGAAGTACCCCATCTCCCTCTTCTAAGAAGACCTCTATCTTTCGTTCCTTCACCAAGGTCTTCGATTCAACCATGGCAGAATTAAGATCTTTCTTGGACTTGATATCCTCAATCAATGAGGATTTGGAACCATTTAGCACCATCACGATGATTTTCAAAAATACCTCCTTATAGAGGTATGGACAATCGTTAACAATATATTTACCCAGCTATGAGTCAGGGTAGAACCCACAGGGATTGAGAGTTGCTCAATTAAACCATAAAGTAATTGATTTGAACTAATTAATTGTAGTCATTTTAAAATTGATTTGAATAAACAAGAGCATAACTAATTTCGTATTGTAACAATTTAACTAAAAACAATTAATGGAAACATGTCAGGGATGTGCGTAATTGAATATAATTCCAACACTTGGGTCTCTAATATTGAATCATATGGTTAATATATTTGTGGGTAGGCTAGAAAACTAGTAACCATTACTACGGGTAAGTCAATTATGGTTTATCAATATGAATCGATTAAGAGTTCATACACTATTCACACAAGATCTGAAGGAACTTGCATAAATTTGCGGCTACCTGATCTAATAACTTAGTTGATTGAACCCTATTGTGAAGTTAAATCCCAACACGCTATACCCAGGACTATCTCACAATCCTTCCACTTTTGTTACTCACTTTTATATAATATTCAAAGATCTAAACATGAGTCTAAGTTTACAACAATAGATTTACAATTATAGCTGAAGGAAAATGCAAACCCATATCAAATTATCACATAAAACTCAATTAAATCAAAGACCCATAGTAAGAAATTAACATTCAACTATCCAACACATCCCTAACGGGGGAGGATGGGGTTTAGCCACTCATGTGCAAAATCAAAATAAAGTTACCCAAGGGGTTATTCATGACAATAGGTCCTGGAATTTAAAGGAAAATTGATGTCAAATACTCTTCTCCTATTCAATTCTTCACCTTCAAGTCAAGTACAACTCCTTCTCTCCAAACCAAAAGTATTTTCTAATGAATTTATCTCTTTTCTCTCTAGAATGTGTAAGTGCAGTACAAAAGATCTCTGCATGTACCTTTCAAAAATTCTTCAGCCTTTCCTTTTATACTTCAGAAGAAAATATTCTTAATTTCTTCAATGATTCACCATTCGACGGTCAAAGTCGACTATCGCCGAACACATTTGATGATCCGGCAAATGTAAATAAGACTACCTTTTTGAACTATTTTTAAGCTCCTAGAATTTGTAACATTAGGCAATGGAACTATGCATCGCTGAATCACTTTGGCAATCCACCTAAGTGTGACTTGTGTAGCCTTTTCAGACCTCAACTTTTCTTTCCCTCCTTGCCAGTTTCTATAAAATTAGGTGACGACACTGTTGGTCATCAAGTTGTTTTGGTGATCTACTGAATTGGATTTTCCGTCACCTTTTCTCACCTCGCACTTGGGGTTGGACAGAGTAATAAAATGTAGTTAGATGCAGCATATGTCGCACCACCATAATGTTTGCGGGTATCACTTAAATGTTTGATGTACCATCGAAATGTTTAGCGACGACCAATTTACACTACCGTTTTGGTAATTTTTCTTCTTTTGTCCTATTTTTCTAGGATTTGTCCCTTCATGCATCTCCTTCCTCATTTCTAGCATTAAACACACAATTTGCTAAATATATAAGGCAAAAGAACACATTGCGGATAATATTGTATGCGATTTAAACCCTATATGAGTCTAACATACAGACTCATCAACACCTCTAACTTAATCTCTTGCTTTCCTCAAGAAATTCAAATACCAATTAATCACAATGCTTGCAAAGAGGGACATAAATAGAAGCACATACATTCCTCCAATTTTTGTCAAACTTCAAAGCTTGTACATGCCATTTATGCAATTTTGAAGCTTCAAGAGATGACTATGGAGTTCTCAAAACAATGCTATGCTCACAATTGCCAATGCAGTTGCTAATCAATACTCAAGAAACATTGCCACCTACCTTCACAATAAAGAAGATCCTAAAGCACACATCATCACAATATTTAGTTTTATAACTTCAAGGATCAAGAAATGCTCATACTCCCAAATGAGAAATGACATGCAAGATTTTACGCATAGGCTTGCCCTTATTTTCAATCAATATTTGCCCAATTTAATTTGTACTAGAATCTCAAAGGACTTTTCTAGGGTTGTAATGTAAGCTTGAGGATGGGCAGGATACCATTTGGGAACTAGTGACTAATCCCTCCTTAAACTCTACCCACAATTCCCATGATTCTTTTATTCCTTATTTGCTTTATTCTTCCCATTGACATCATTTTGTCTTTCATCTCAACCTTTGGTGTCCCACATGTTACTATTTCTCAAATTTATAGAGAGTTCCATTTAGAGCCAAATTCATTTTCTTCTTTTCCTTGTTCATACATTTTTCTCTTTTCCTTTTCATCACACATTAACCCCTTCATTTCTTTCTTGTTTCTTTCCTCGACTTTCAAATGGAAGATACCATTTTTCTTGCTACAACACTAATTTTGGCCTTTGGCCACTACTTTCATATTTTTAAGCTCAAGGAGAGAGTGGTCCTCAACAAAAAAGTGTAATCATTTCAATCGAAGGTCATAGATTTGTGTCATGGCTATCAACAAAAAATGTTTTAAGCTCAATAGGGATCACTAAAGATATAATAAATGTGAAGGGAGGCAATTTGGTCAAAGTGGACTCAAAAGAAAACTAAAGAAGGCCTAAGGTTGTCTTCCTAATCTGGATTCAACAAAGCTAATACTTCAAGACAAACTAGGAAAGTTCTAGATAACAACAAACATGTCCTCCAAGAAAACGCCTAACCTCTCATGGAAAAATGTCTCACGAATTCAAACATTAACTAGACAACAAACATTCATAACTTATAGATTATTGCATATCCAAGCTCAACACTCACTTAGTGCACTCAAGATGCTCCCGATCAATGTATTGAATTTTTTCGCATGAGATGAACTAATAGGTGAATCAATTCATGCTCCTCATCCATGGCACTATCCAAATCAAAGATATTGGCGATCATTACTCGGATTGTTAAGGACTTTGAGTCATGACAACTCATTTGTGAAATAGCTTTTCACGTATGCACGAGTATTTTTCCAAATCATAAAGGATAAAAACTTATTCGGCACACATGATCCAAAAAGACATCCATCACAATAAATAAAAAACAAAAAGAACCCACTGACTATTAGAACACAAAATAATATTTACAAACTATCACTAAAAGAATATTTACAAACAAAAAGTAAAAGATTTTCTTACCTGTACATCACCATAAATAAAAAGAAAAACACAACCCATTGACTCAAATAACAAACCATAAAAAGACCAAATAAAATATTATAAACTAGGATTCTAAATGCTCAATCCCTCCCCCCCAGAATTGAATATTGTACTCAATGTGCAAGAACAATATCATCAAAGCATGGAAGTAAGAAGTGAGATTAAGAATCCCTCTGATCACTCAATGTGTGGTGGTTTGTAGGGTGAATTTTTTATGACGACACTCCTCTAATATAGTTCTTAACCCTGCTGTTTTTAAGCAGTTAAAATAGTATAAGGGAATAGTTTCCCGGATTACCTAGGAAATTTGGAGGAGTTGATCATTCACCGTCTTCGATCTTCCCTCAGTTTGGCTATATTTGGGAGCCTGCTTCGAAGCTATAGGCTCATCTACTGGAGTTTTGGATCCCATTTTTTCCTCCTCAGAGTCTGTCTATTCTACCTCAAGAGACCCCTCCTCTTCACTGTTGAAGTCTCTATTTTCATCCACTTTATGATTTCCCTTACTTCATTCTTCCCTACGAGGCCTCTATGCCCTTTTCTCTTCTCCCCTGGCAGCTGTGAGAGCTACCTATGTTGTTTTGGATCTGCCACATGAAATTGGATATTTTTTATGAGGTATAAATGCAAAACAAAGCAAACGTATGTGTGAAGATCAAGGATGTGACAGAAAGATTCAAAAAGAACTCTCAGAAAAAGAAGTACAAAGGCTGGTCAATTTGCCAGTAGAACATGTTCGGTAGATCACTAAACCAATTCGATAGAAAAATTGATTGTTTCCTTTTATTAAAAAACATAAGCCTCCAAGAACTATCAAATTTTTTGAGGTTGTCATAGTTCGACGATCCACCAAATTGATTGGGAAATCAATTAGGTTGAATTTGACAGAACCCAAGGGTCAATAACCATAAAACAAAGGCGATGCATGTGGCCTTTCGAAGGATGGAGGTCAAATTGACTTTTACCGAAGTTGACTAGCAACAATAATTTCTCCAAACTTCAAATTTGAAGAACAGAATCAACTATACAAGAGAAATTTCACAATACATATCTCACAAACATATACCCAAACAAACAATAAGTCAATTGATTTCCAACATTCATACTATGAACATGAATTCAACCAAATGATGATTTTACCCTTAAGAAAGATGTCACCTGCTCCATCATTGGGCAAGTTCAAGTTGAGTGATTAAATTTTTGGGTTACTCAGACTTCACCCACATGGCATGAGTCAAACAAGTCCATAACCAGGCAACCAAATAAAACTCCACTCAATCGAATTCATGATCCCCAAAGTAAAGATACAAAACAAGTGTGATTTAATCAAATCAGGATACATTCCGAACTATGACAATGATTAGGCACCAAGAACATCAATCACATCGTTGACCTACAACATAAATATAATCAATTTCATCAAAATGCATAAATATCAACAACCCACTAAATGAGTATGAATTAAAGCACAAGAGTTTCTCATTATCTTTCTAACCAATCACACCATAATTTTCATGAATTTTTCATATCACACAATGGCGCACTTAGATGCACAACTAATTTCAATCAATATCAGGACCAAAAATTTTATAACACTGAGTGAAGGGCCAAAGAACACACCTCAATAGTGATCTAGAGATAGCGAGCATGATTATGATAATCAAGTGATGAAGATAAAGCTCAATTCTTGATGAAAATAATGAAAACTTAAGCTAATAGAGTGAAGAGTTCTTAGGACTGAAGAAGATGAAACGTGAAAAGTGAAAGATTATAATATTTTACATCTAAAGAAAGTAAGGTTGGTTAGGCAGTCCAATTCAGTGATGCCAACTTACATCGCCAAATATATTCGATAATCCATCAAATGTGTACTTTGACCGATATTTCTTACAGAAACCAAAGTCTTCCCTGATGAACCAAAAGATGGTGACACTGCTAATAGCTGAACCATTTCTGTGATCTTCCAAATTCATACTTTGACTTGGAATTTGACAAAACCTTAAGGGCCATAAACTAACCCAAAAGGCGATCAAATTTCATGTCACTATTTTAACTCGGCGAGGCACCGAATACCAACTTTAATCACCTATTTCTTTCTGTAATGACCCAAATATTTTCGAACTTTATATTGGTGGGTCAAAGTCCATTCTGAACTTGTTATGGTTGATTAGTGATGATCATGGATTCTATTTAAGTGGACGTGTTCCAAGGAATCATGTTGGTGGAGTTTTGAATAGAACCGTGTGGAAGGACTAAGTTTGGATGGCCATATCTCTTGGCATGAGATGAATAGTGTGGGATACAATATATCAAATCTAAGCTCTTTGAGTTATCTTCGCAAAGAAACTGGTTTCACTTAATTCAGAGTTCGAATGTGGAAGTTATGACCATTTCAGTAGGACTACCCATGCAAAGAATTGTTCTGGAAAAGGGAAACTGTTTTAGAGTTAAGGCATTGTCTTACGGGAGAGGCCATGAGCCATATGGTGGCTCACGACCAGTGAAGGGCCTTCTTGTATTGATACAACAAGTCCCAGGGGAGTATACTAAGGCCCCGGACCAAGTGAAGCTCCACGGACCACTTCACGGTCTTTGTGATGCCTCACGGTCCATAAGGGTCCCTCGTGGAGTGGTATAAAGATTGCCCAGGCCCCAGGGCAAAGACTCCAGACTAAGTGAGGCTCCACGGACCAATGTATGGTCTGTGTGCAGCTTCCTAGACCGTGAGTCCTATCATGAAGTGATCCAAAAAGTCTCCCAAGATTTCAAACCAAGACGTGAACTAAGTCAAGTCATACGGTAGGGTTAACAGTCCGTGAGCCACTACACGGCCGGTGTGGATGCTTCCGTCACTGACTGTTCCAGTTATATTCTCTGTTTCTTTAATGGATAAATGGTAATTTTAATTATTCCTAGGATCGTTTTAGCCTTTCTAAACTCTCCTAAAACCCCTAAATTGAACCCTAATTCATTTTAATTCATTCAAGCTCTCAATTCATCTCCCAAATTCTCTCAATTTTCTCTCATCCACTATTGGAGACCAAGATTGAAATTGGGGAAACTCAAGTCTTCATCAGAATCTTCTCAATCTTCTTGTTAAATTAAAGGTATCTGGGTTTGATTCATGGTTTCTCTTTCAACCATGAAGACCCAAAATTCTTTTTCTTAGTTTCTGATAAATTATGATTTTTCTTGATATGGGTCTTTTGAATTAAGAAAGATTTAGTGTAATTGATGTGTGGGTTGTTCTTATTTAATGATTTCAAGATGAATTAAGCTCCAAATTGATGAATTACTTTGATTCAAGATGGTACAAGTATGCATGTCCCCTTACTATTTAATTTATGCATGGGTAATGTTAAATTGATGTTTAATTGCTTAATTATCTTTGAATTTCTTATGGATTCTTCTTGATTTGGATGTAAATTATGAAATTCTAGTTACCCATGCTACTCTCATTGTAAATCATGGCATTTGTATGCATGAACATGGATTTCATGAAGGTTGTGATGTGGGCTAAGTCCGAAATATGTTTATGACTATGATTTTGAACAAGTATGGGTTCTGACAAGAATGTGATCACATAATATCTATGATATGGCTCTTTGAGAAACTATGGGTGTTTACACCAATATGATTTGACAAGAATGGAGCTACTCTTATGCATGAAGTTTGACATGAAAAGGTATTTGTCGTTTTAGCCCAATGAAGTATGATTATGAAAGGTGTTTGACTTTTTAGTCACGTGTGCATGAAAGTAAAGCAAGTGATTCAACATTTAAGCCTAATTATGCATGGTTATGATGTCAAGTGTTTCCGTATGTATACGTATTCTTGTGGGATGATGACTTAGCACCGAGTTAGATTATAGTAGTAAGTGGGTTATCCCCAAGGGTTCCACTCCTTTTCCTCAACTATGTGCCAACATAGGTTAAGCAACAAAAATAGGAGGCCCATAAGGTATGCTATGCTATGATATAATATGTTATGTAAGTCCTTCCAAAATGACCGGGTCGTAAGAAAGGTGGCCATCACACCGAAATGACCGGGTCATAAGGTTTGGTGTAGGTTACCTTTGGCAAGTAATCTTCTCTCATCCGATGGGAGGCCTCATCGGTCAAGTTCATGTTGTAGCTCACATGAGTTTCTATGTCTATTATGGTCACATTCTCTATACTATAAGCATCATGGCATTTCATGCATCATGGATTTTCATGGCATATTGATATACTATCTTTTCTTATATTCTCCTTCTATGTATCTGCCCTTGTAATCTAGCTTGGTTGTAGGCTTATGTTCATATGCATTGCATGCCCGCATACTTAGTGCATCATTATGTGCTAACCCACACTCTTTGTCTACATGCTCTAACCATGTAGGGACCGGAGGTAACTTTCATCCCCCGCTAGACGACTAATTGAGATTCTTGAAGATATTACTCGTGGTGAGCCCTATACTCCAAGGGCAGCACCCACTATCATCTACCTTTGTCTTTACTTTATGTTCCTTTACTTCATGACTTGAGGGTGAGTCCAAATTATTTTGAGGCCCCATCTTATCTTATGTAGAGGCATTGTTGGACATATCAAACTCTATTGTATGTTATGCTATGTGAAACTTGTAATGATATGGTTATCTATGTTAAGTGATGGTATCTTATGTTATGCTTTCGTTTTTGCTAATGCTATTATGATATGATTGGATTGGGAATGTGTTTATGTGGAAAGTTCCTAACCCTCTTGCCCCCATAGCTTGAGTCATACTTACCCGCCCCTTAGAACGAAATTGCTATGTGCTATGTAATTCATGCTTATCCCATTCCCAGAAACATTCTCATAGCTTGAGTCTAAAGCCCCGGAATCCCCTAGACTTATGTGCTATCTTTTTAATATACGCTCTTCCGAACTGATGATGTGTGTGATGATGCTTTGATAGCTTGATCAAGGACTTTAGAGTTCTCCTTCGCCAGGTCACATCTAGGCCCTACCTTTGGGTCGTGGCAAAGATGGTATAAGAGCCCTAGATTGTAAATGATCCTCGGAGTCCAACATGTCACGTCAATTATAGTCTTGTTCATGGGTGTGATGCGTGCCATACTCATGAATTAGAGACTATGATGAAATTTTAGAAATTTTCACTTCATTGTCCCTTATGTCATGCTGTGAGCTATTTTGAGAAGTTTCCTGAAATGGGATGTTCTTGTTAATCTTTCAGAAGATGCCTCCGAAAAGAGTTCCCTTTCTCAGACAGGCTCTTGTCCATGAGGAACAAGCCCCTTGTGAGCCTGTGGAGGAACAAGTGACCCACACTGAATTCTGGAATGTGGTTTCTATGTTGGTCCAGGTGGTGGCTAATCAAGCTCCGCCAACAAACCCCACGAATGGTGGCACTCTAGGGTGAGGGTATTCACCCAGATGAATCCTCCAGAATTCTTTGGTTTGAAGAGTGATGAGGGTGCCCAAGAGTTCATTGATGAGCTCATAAAGGTATTGACTTTTATGGGTGCCAGTTCTGAGGAGAGGGCCGAGTAAGCTACGTATCAGTTAAAGGATATGGCTCAAGTATGGTACAATCAGTGGTTAGTGGAAAGGACTGAAGATGTTAAGGTTGGTTGGGAAGACTTCAAGATAACTTTTCTAGATTGTTTTTTCCCTCTTGAGCTTCGAGAAGCCAAGATGACTGAATTTATTATCCTCAAGCAAGGTAGCATGTCCGTGAGGGACTATTCTCTCATGTTCACCAAGCTCTCAAAGTATGCTCCCACATTAGTGGTGGATCCTTGTGCAAGGATGCACAAATTTATTTCTAGGGCCTCTGATTTGGTTGTGAAAGAGTGTTGTACCACCATGCTCATTCGGGACATGGTTATTTCCCAGCTCATGACCTATGGTGAATAGATTAAGGGGGAGAAGCTCAAGAAGCGAAGGGTGAACAACTCTAAAAGAGCCCGATATGATGGTGGGTTCTCCAACTCTAAAGTTAGTGGCATATTTGGTCGATTCCAACAGGGCCAAGGTTCGAATATGAGGTTTGCTAACCCAAGGGTGCCTCCTCTTAAGTTACAAGTTGGTGGTGGTCCATGAATTCCCCGTTGTTACTAATGTGGAAAGAATCATATGGGTGATTGTAGGAGAGCTTCGGGTCCTTGCTTTGGGTGTGGATGTTTGGACCACAAGATTTTCGACTGTCCAAGGGGTGCAAAGAAATATCAAGCAACCCTCGGTGGTCAAGGTCAGCCAAAGGCTCAAATTGTTACTGCTCCCAGGAACAACAAGTTCTATGCTCTTCATGCCCGACAGAAGGTGGAGGAAGCTCCAAACGTCGTGACTGGTATGTTAAGAATCTTTAATTTTGATTCTTATACTTTACTTGATCCCGGTGCAAATTTATCTTTTGTAACTCCTCTATTGGCTGTTAAGTTTGGTTTGATTTTTGAAACTCTAAGGGAACCTTATTCGGTGTACACTCCCATACGTGAGTCTATTATTGCCCAGAAAGTGTATCGGGGTTGTCCTGTCTCTGTATTGCATAAGGTCTTCCCCGATGATCTTGTAGAGCTTGAGATGTATGACTTCGACATTATTCTTGGGATGGATTAGTTGCATGCCTCGTATTCCTCAGTAGATTGTAGAACTAGACAAGTCAAATTTCAAGTTCCTAATGAACCTATGTTGGAATGGAAGGGCAACGATTTCATGGTTAGAGGTCAGTTTATTTCCTACCTCAAAGCCCGGAGAATGATTTGTAAGGGGTGTATCTACCATATTGCGCGGGTTAGAGATGTGAAAGGTGAGTCACCTACTCTGGAATTGGTTCTGGTGGTCAATGAGTTTCTTGATGTGTTTCCTGAGGACTTGCTCGGTATTCCCCCCGATAGAGAAGTGGATTTCAGCATAGATCTCCTTTCTGATACTCAGTTTATTTCTATTCCTCCTTATTGTATGGCTCTAGCCGAACTAAACGAGTTGAAGGATCAGTTGAAGGACTTTTTGGAGAAGGTTTACATTAGACTGAGTATTTCACCTTAGGGTGCTCCCATGTTGTTTGTGTGCAAGAAGGATGGCTCCCCCCGAATATGTATTGATTATCGACAGTTAAATAAGGTAACTATCAAGAATAGGTACCCAATGTCTAGAATTAATGACTTGTTTGACCAACTCCAAGGGGCTACTTATTTCTCTAAAATAGACCTTCGTTCGGGTTACCATCAATTAAAGGTAAGGGAATGTGATATCCTGGAAATGGTATTCCGGACTTGTTATGGGCATTTTGAGTTCGTGGTAATGTCATTTGGTTTGAAAAATGATTCGATGGTGTTTATGGATCACATGAATTGGGTGTTCAAACCATTCCTTGATAATTGTATGGTGGTTTTCATTGATGATATCCTAATTTATTCCCGAAGTGAGCAAGAGCATATGGATCACTTGAGATTAGTGCTTCAAACTTTGAGGGAGAAGCAATTGTTTGCTAAATTTAGCATGTGTGAATTTTGATTGGGCGAAGTTGCATTCCTTGGTCACGTGGTGTCTCGTGATGGTATTAAGGTTGATCCTAAGAAAACCAAAGCGGTGAAAGATTGGCCTAGACCATTGACTCCTTTGGATATTCAAAATTTCCTAGGATTGGCTGCCTACTATTGGAGATTTGTTAAAGTGTTTTCTTTCATTGTATCCCCATTGACTAAATTGACCCAGAAGAAGGCTAAATTTGTATGGTCAAGTGAGTGTGAGAAAAGTTTTCTGACCTTGAAAGATCGACTCACATAGGCCCCTATTTTGACCTTGCCCAATGGGTTAGATGGGTTTTTGGTGTATTGTGATGCTTTGCAAATTGGGTTAGGGTGTGTACTTATGAAACATGTCAAGGTGATAATTATGCATCAAGGCAATTGAAGGTGTATGAGCAATATTATCTGACCCATGATCTTGAATTGGCGGCAGTGGTGTTTGCTCTAAAATTTTGGAGACATTATCTGTATGGGGTTCACGTGGATGTCTTCATCGATAACAAGAGTTTACAATATGTGTTCACCCAAAGGGATCTTAACTTGAGGCAAAGGAGATGGTTAGAACTTCTGAAGGATTACGACATGAGTGTCCTTTACCATCTCGGCAAAGTGAATGTTATGGTGGATGCCCTTAGTGGGCTATCTATGGGAAGTGTGTTGCATGTAGATGAGGGGAAGAAGGAGTTAGTGAATGATGTGCACCGTTTGGCTAGATTGGGTGTTAGGTTGGCCAACTCAAAAAATGGTGGTATTTTTGTTCAAGGTGAATCCGAGTCTTCGGTGGTGATTGATGTTAAGGCAAATCAAGACTTAGATCCTTCCTTGGTGGAGTTAAAGAAATTGGTTACCAAAGGAAAGATTGAGGTTCTCTCCCAAGGGAGAGATGGTATCCTACGGTACCAAAATCGACTGTGTGTTCTGGATGTTAACGGCCTAAAAGAGATTATCATGAGTAAAGCTCATAATTTCCAATATTCTATTCATTAGGGATCCACTAAGATGCATCAAGATTGGAGAGAGTTGTATTGGTGGCATGGCATGAAGAAATACATAGCAAAATTTGTGTTAGAATGTCTAAATTATCAACAAGTAAAGGTGGAACACCAAAGGTCCGGTGGCCTAGCCCAAGATATTGAGATTCCTACTTGGATGTGGGAGGATGTGAATATGGACTTCATAGTTGGGTTGCCTCGTACTCTTAAACATTTTTTACTCAATATGGGTGATTGTTGACTGAATGACTAAGTCCGCTCACTTCTTGCCGGTCAAGACTACTTATAGTGACGAGGATTATGCTAAGTTGTACATCTGAGAATTGGTGAGGTTGCATGGTGTACCAAGGTCTATCATATCGGATGGTGCCACTCAATTTACTTTGCTCTTTTGGAGGTCATTTTAAAGGGGACTTGGTACTAAGATCAAATTAAGCACGGCTTTCCATCCCCCAACTGTTAGACAAGCCAAAAGGACAATTCAAACCATGGAGGACATGTTAAGGGATTGTGTGTTGGAGTTCAAGGGAAATTGGGATGATCATCTATCTCTTATTGAGTTTTTCTATAATAATAGTTTCCGTGTTAGCATTGGTATGGCCCCGTTTGAGGCTTTATATGGTAGAAGGTGTAGATCCCCGGTGGGTTGGTTTGAGATAGGTGAGGCAACATTGTTAGGCTCGGACCTAGTTATTGAAGCCATAGAAAAGGTAAAGTTGATTAGGGAGATGTTCAGGATGGCTCAAAGTCGTCAAAAGTCCTACTCGGATGTTACAATGAGGGATCTCAAATTCCATGTGGGTAATTGGGTGTATGTGAAAGTCTCTACTATGAAAGGCATCATGTGATTTGGTAAAAGGGGCAAGTTGAGCCCTTGGTATGTTGGACCATCTGAGGTTGTTGAGCGGGTTGGTAATGTGGCTTATAGGTTGGATTTGCCTCCAGAGATGAACTTTATTCATTCGGTGTTCCATGTTTCGATGTTGAGGAAATTGGTTGGTGACTCTATTGCAATTACACCTTTGGAGGGTGTGACGATTGAGGATAATTTGACTTATGAAGAGGTAACGGTTAAGATTTCTGATAGGCAAGTGAAGTGGCTTTGCAATAAGGAGGTGGCTTTGGTTAAGATGCTTTAGAGGAACCAACATATGGAGAGTGCTACATGGGAAGCGCAATTGGACATGATGGAGCGATACCCCTATCTTTTCCAATCTACACAAGCCTAAGGTACTAGGTTCTATCCTTTCTAATGGTCCTAATTCTTTAGATTCCTGAGTTTCATGACATTGCATGCATATATGATCACAAAAATGATTGTAATAATGTTTTGACATGAGTTTTAAATGGTTTTAAAAATGATGCATGATCCTTATAAGTTATGATGAAAATATTTCTTGCTTGATTGATTTCCTTAATTCGTAGTCTAGCTCATTCGAGGATGAATGTTCCCAAGGGGGAGATGATCTAATGACTCAAAAATTTTTGAACATCGTATTGGTGGGTCAAGGTCCGTTTTGAACTTATTATGGTTGATTAGTGATGTTCATGAATTCTATTTAAGTGGTCGTGTTCCAAGGAATCATGTTGGTGGAGTTTTGTATGGAACTGTGTGGAAGGACTGACTTCGGATGACCATTTCTCTTGGCACAAGATAACCTGTGTGGACCATGACATATCCAATCGAAGCTCTCTGAGTTATCTTAGCAACGAAACTGGTTTCACTCAATTCGAAGTTTGGATGTGGAAGTTAAGACCATTTCAGTAGGACTGCCCTTGCGCAGAAGTATTCTGGAAAAGGGAAACTATTTTTGAGTTAAGGCATTGGCTTACGGGAGGATCCACGAGCCGTATGGAGGCTCACGACCCGTGAAGGGCCTCCGTAGATTGATCAAGTAAGTCCCAGGGGACTGGACCAAGGCCTCAGACCATGTGAAGCTCCACGGACCACTTCACGGTCCGTGTGTTGCCTCACGGTCCATAAGGGTCCCTCAAGGAGTAGTCCAGAGACTTCCCAGGCCCCAAGGCTAGGACTCTGGACTAAGTGAGGCTCCATGGACCAGTGTACGGTCCATGTGTATCTTCACGGACCGTGAGTCCTATGGTGAAGTGATCCAGTAAGTCTCCCAAGATTTCAAGCCAAGACGTGAACCAAGTCAAGCCACACGGTAGAGTTAACGGTCTGTGAGCGACTACACGGACCGTGTGGATGCTTCTGTCAGCGCCTGTTCCAATTATCTTCTCTGTTTAACTAAATGTTAAATAGTAATCTTAATTATTCCTAGGGTCGTTTTTAGCCTTTCTAAACTCTTCTAAAACCCCTAAATTGAACCCTAATTCATTTTAATTCATTCAAGCTCTCAATTCATCTCCCAAATTCTCTGAATTTTCTCTCATCCACCATTGGAGACCAAGCTTGAAACTGGGGGAAACTCAAGTCTTCATCAAAATGTTCTCAATCTTCTTGTTAAATTCAAGGTATGTGGATTTGATTCATGGTTTCTCTTTCAACCATGAAGACCCAAAATCTCTTTTCTTAGTTTTTGATGAATTATGATTTTTCTTGAAATGGGTCTTTTGAATTAAGAATGATTTAGTGCAATTGAAGTGTAGGTTGTTCTTATTTAATGATTTCAAGATGAACTAAGCTCCAAATTGATGAATTACTTTGAATGAAGATGGTATAAGTATGCATGTCCCCTTACTATTTAATTTATGCATGGGTAATGTTAAATTGAGGTTTAATTGTTGATTTAACTTTAAATTTCCTATGGATTCTTCTTGATTTGGATTTAAATTATGAAATTATAGTTACCCATTCTACTCTCATTATCAATCATGGCATTTACATGCCTAAACATGGATTTCATGAAGGTTATGATGTGGGCTAAGTCCCAAATATGTTTATGACTATGATTTTGAACAACTATGAGTTATGACAAGAATGTGATCACATAATGTCTATGATATGGCTCTTTGAGCAACTATGGGTGTTTACACCAATATGAT
>JBCEWC010007760.1:0-20952 GCA_038996855.1 Solanum aculeatissimum | reverse complement strand
TTCATAAACTGGACAAGTATTGTTGGACATCCTAAAATAGTATAGGGGCCAAGTAAAGATGGACAGAGGGAGTATGTCGGTTAAGGTATTCTCCCACACACACACACACACATATATATATATATTATGTTATGAAAGATTGACTATCTCCATGCATGATTTGAGTTAAGCATTGGTCATAAGTGTCATATTGATCTCATACTCATTGGTTATAGTTATGCATATTGTAATTATGGATTATGTTTATTTGTTTGGATTAAACCCCACATACTAAGTACATTCCAAGTACTAACACATACTTTGTGCCTACATGATCTAACAATGTAGGATCAGAGCTCTCACCCATCCTCCTCCTTCACGTGGCTAGCCAGATCATTTGAAGACTACTATTGGTGAGTCCTCCACTCTGAGGACAATATCCACTTTACTTTCAAGCTTTAATTAAGTTTTGTATATTTTTTATACTTATCTTTTGAGAGTGAGCCCGAGAGATGTCTTGGCCCCTATTCATTCGTATTAGAGGTGTTGTTGGATATGGAAATGTATGCAATGGGCTTGACTCCTATTATGTTTATGTGATTATGCAAGATTTCCCTTAGTCCCTATTTCCTTCTGTGTGATGATATTTGTTGATGATATGATGGAAGTCCTATGTCCCGGTAACATCCCCATAGTGTGAGTCATACTTACCCGCCCCTTAGACTTTACTTGTTATGTGAGTCATGAAAATTCTTTTCCCTAAAACATCCCCATAACTTGAGTCCAAACTCCCACTTCCCACATAATTCTTTACCACTTGCTTGATTGTTTAATAATGCTTCCACAACCAAGGATATGCAAATGATATATTAAGAGGCTTGTTTGGGTTGCCTTTGGGTTTCTCATTCATCGTATCACGTCTAGGCCCTAGGTTTGGGTCATGACAAGCTCAGTATCAGAGCACTAGGTTTGTAAATAATCATAAGAAATCTAACATACCGCGCTAAGTAGAGTCTTGTTCATGGTTGTGAAGTGCGCCACAACTATGAATAGGAGGCTCTGAGACATTTTAAGAAATAATTCACTTCTTCATACTCTATGTCATGCTATAGATTTTAATTAAGGTTTCGTTTTTCCTAACGGATGATCTTTTGCTCTTTTATATCAATCCACCAAGGAGAATGCCACAAAGAGCTCCTACACCCAAGGGTGATCTGACCCCTCTAGTTCCTCAAGCTCTCCAAGAAGAAGAAGGGGTCACACTGCAATGCCGGAATGTCATTTCTATGTTGCCACAAGCCATGACCAACCAAATGAACCAAGGAGCCCAAGCTCCTCATGCTCCCACCCCAGCTTCAAAGTTAATGATTTTTACAAGGATGAACCCTTCGAGTTCTATGGCTCCAAAATAGAAGAGGACCCCTAAATATTCATTGATGAGATGTATAAAGTGCTTGCTATTATGGGGGTGAGTTAGGAAGATAAGGTGGAACTTGCGTTCTAACAACTTAAGGGCACTGCTCAAATTTAGTTTACTTTACGGAAGGAAGAGAGAGAGGGCAATGATCTCATCCCATGGAAACAATTTAAGGCTGCCTTCGTCAACTATTTTTTCACTATTAAATTGAGAGAGGAAAAAATGATGGAGTTCATGAATCTCACACAAGGCTCCATGAGTGTGAGGGAGTATTCTCTTAAGTTCACCAAGCTCTCAAAATATGATCCTTACTTGGTTGCCGACTCTAAGGCAAGAATGAAAAAATTTATGTCTGGGGTATCTGATTTGGTGAATGAAGAATGTCGCACCACCATTCTTGTGGGTGATATCAGCTTGTCTCGGATTATCACTTACGTTGAACAACTTGAAGGGGACTTAGAAAAATAAGGAGTGGGGAGTCTAAGAGGGCTAATTATGATGGTGGTTTTCAAGGTTCTAAGGGTGATCATTTTCAATGAGTCCACAAATTCTAAGGCCAAGGGCCCTACGATTCTCAAAATCAAAGATTTGCTAATGATAGAGTGCCTAACCCTAAGGCTCAAGGTGAGCATGGTGGAATGACTCTTCCAAGGTGCCAAAAATATGGAATGAATCATGGTGTGAAATTCTTGAGGGTTTAAAATGCTTACTATGGGTGTGGCAAGGTAGGACACAAGGTTGTTGATTGTACTTATGTTCAAAACAAGGGTAGAGATAGTCGTCCTCAAGGGTAAGGTGCTCATGTTGATAAAAGAGCACAAGGTGTCCAACAAGGGCGTGCTCCATATCATAACAAATTTTATGCTCTCTAAGAGAGGTAAGGAGTTGATGAGGTGCCTGATGTTGTTACTGATATGTTAAAGGTTTTTGATTATAATGTGTATGCTTTATTGGATTTGAGTTCCACTCTTTCGTACATTACTCCTTTTGTAGCTAATAAACTTCATGTGTGTCCCAAAATATTAGGTGAACCTTATGAGCTATGTACCCCCGTTGGTGAGTCCATTATTTCTAGAAGAGCCTATATGGGTTGTCCCATGTCTATATTGCATAAAGTCTTGCCTTGTGATTTTGTAGAGATTAACATGGTAGATTTTGACATCATTCTTGGGATGGGTTGGTTATATGCATACTATGCTTCCATTGATTGTAGGAATAGTAAAGTTAAGTTCTAAGTTCCTAATGAGCCTATCATTGAGTGGGAATGTCATTATTCAGTGGTTAAGGGTAGGTTCATTTCTTGTCTTAACGCCCAAAAATTGATTTCTAAGGATTGCATTTACCATCTTGTAAGGGTTAGGGATGTTGAGTTTAAAGTCCCTCCTATTGAGTTAGTTCCGGTGGTCAATGAGTTTCTTGATGTCTTTTCCGATGAGCTTTCCAGTGTCCCTACCGAAAGGGAAATAGATAATGGTATAGACCTCCTCCCCGATATACTACCCATTTTTGTTCCCCCTTACTGTATGGCTCCGACAAAGTTAAAAAAGTTGAAGGACCATTTGAAAGATTTATTGGAGAAGGGTTTCATAAGGCCTAGAAAGTCACCTTGGGGTGCACCAGTGTTGTTTGTGAGAAAAAAAGATGGCTCCTTAGAATGTGCATTGATTACTGGTAACTCAATAAAGTCACCATAAAGAATAAGTATCCCTTGCCAAGAATAGATGATCTTTTTCACCAACTACAAGGGGCTAGTAATTTTTCTAGGATTGATCTCTGGTCTGGGTACAACCAATTGGGGGTGAGAGAGTGTGATATTCCCAAGATGGCTTTTCAGACTAGATATGGGCACTTTGAATTTATTGTGATGTCATTTGGCTTAACTAATTCACCGTCGATATTTGTGGATCTTAGGACTAGGGTCTTTAAACCCTACCTTGACATGTTTGTAGTGGTCTTCATATATGCCATCTTAATATATTCCTGAAGTGAAGAAGAGTATGTGAATTATTTGAGGGTAGTGTTGCAAACTTTGAAGGATGAGAGGTTGTTTGCCAAATTGGATAAATTTGAATTTGGGTTGAAAAAAGTATCATTCCTAGGGCATATGGTATCGGGTGATGGAATTAAAGTGTACCCTAAGAAGACGGAAGTGATAAGAAATTGGCCTAGGCCCTTGACTTCCAAGGATATTAGGAGTTTCTTGGGCTTAGCGGGGTACTACCAAAAGTTTCTGTAGGGTTTCTCTTCCATTGCTTCCCCGTTGAAAAAATTGACACAAAAGAAGGCAATATTAGTTTGGACCGATGAATGTGAAAAAAGTTTTCAAATTTTGAAAGATGAGCATACCTTTGCTCCTATTTGGGCTCTAGCGGAAGGGTTAGAAAGGTTTGTGGTTTATTGTGATGCTTCAAGGGTTTGTTTCGGGTGTGTACTAATGCAAAATGGCAACGTTATAGCCTATGCTTCTAGGAAACTAAAGGTGCATGAGCGGAATTATCCCACCCATGATCTCGAATTAGCTACCGTGGTATTTGCTTTGAAAATATGGCATCATTACTTATGTGGGATATATGAGGATATGTTCACCAACCACAAGAATCTCCAATATGTGTTCACATAAAAGGATCTTAATTTGAGGCAAATAGGGTGGATAGAACTCCTCAAGGATTATGATATGATATGCATTACCATCCCGACAAAGCTAATGTTGTGGACGATGCCCTAAGTAGAGTGTCTATGGAGAGTATAACTCATGTTGATGATGGTAAGAAGGAATTCATCCAAGAAGTTCACCGGTTTTCTAGGTTGTGTGTGAGGTTAGATGAAGTTGAAAGTAGAGGTGTGGTGGTTGTTGTTGGATCAAAATCTTCCTTGATTGAGGAGGTCATATTTAAACAAGACCATGACTCTACTTTGTCGAAATTAAAAGATTTGGTGAAGGATGGAAAGGTGGAGTTTTTCACCCAAAGGGGAGATGGTATCCTTAGATACCAAGGTAGGTTCTGTGTTCCTAATGTTGATGAATTGAGGGGCACAATTTTGAAAGAGGCACATAACTCATCCTACTCTATTCACTCCAGATCTAAAAAAATGTATAGATATTTGAGGGAAGTGTATTGGTGGGTTGGTATGAAAAGAGATATTGCCAAGTTTGTAGCCGGTGGCCATATTTTCCAACAAGTCAAAGCCGAACACCAAAGGTCGGGTGGCCTAGCCCTAGACATAGAGATTCCTCCTTGGAAGTGGGAAGAGATCAATATGGATTTTGTGATTGGGTTTCCAAAGACTAGAAAACACTTTGATTCTATTTGGGTTATTATTGATAGAATGACAAAATCAACTCACTTCCTACCTGTTAAAATAACTTATGGTGCCAAAGATTATGAAAAGCTATACATTCATGAGTTGGTTAGTGTCACGACCTGGATAGGGGGCCTAGATGTGATATGGTGAAAAAGGACCCGAAGATCCTCGATCAAGCCATGATAGCATCATTACACACATCATCGGTTTAGAAGCGTGGAAGCTAATCACATAACACGTAAGCTCTAGGGGATTCGTGACTTGGGACTCAAGCTATGGGGACAATGTCGGGGATGGGACAAACATGTATACACATAGCGCAGAGCAATAATCTTTAAGGGGACGGGTGAGTAGGACCCAAGCTATGGGGGCATACCAGGATTATGAGACTTGCCACATAAGCACATAGTCATTCAAAATACCCATCATACAAGTCATGAACATGATAAGAGATAACTTCCGTAATCAAGGCTAAATAAGCATAGTATTATATAACCAAAGATTCAACATACAAGTCAAACGTACAAGAGTATAGATTTTTCCAACAAGCCTCTACAAGGATGAGCGGGGCCTCGACAAGTTTGAGGCTCACCCTCAAGACAATAGAAAGTAAATACATAATGTAAAGTGGTAGATAGACGGTGGCTATTTCCCTTGAACAAGAGGGCTCACCACTAGCAAAGTCTTCGATAGGATATCAAGTGTCGTCCGGTAGAATGTAAATATCACCCTCGGTCCCTACATGGTTAGAACATGTATACAAAAATATGGATTAGCATAATTAAGCACTAAGTATGCGGGCATACAATGCATATGACAAGTATAGTATAATCAAGCAACATGTCAAGGGGACAAGTGATACGAAAGAGTGCACGTATCCAAAGAGTAATATAATAATATGCTATGTCATGATACATGAGATGTAAGCCTATGATCATATATAGCGGGGATGTGACCTCAACTGACAACAAAGGAGACCCGAGTGAGGCATGACCCGAATCCAGACTACTTGCCAAGTAGTGCCCTAGTCAACCCTTCAACAAGGGGAGACAAAACAAGTCAATCCCTATCTAGGGAGATAACCCATGGTGGCACATGGTTTGACGAAAAGGATAGGGCCCATGGGGATAGCCCTCTTACAACCCAATCCCTCGGTACTAAGTCTCATCCCACGGAAATACATATATATACATGCAACTTCAAATCGAAAGACTTACATCCTTTGCAAATCATGCATCATTAATCAAAACCAAAACCATTTATCAAATCATTCTTTTGCTTAGGCCAAAGGCCAACAAGAGTTTCCAAATTCGTTCTCAAAATCATTTCATATCAATGCAATAAGAGTAGCCCATCTACATAACTTATCATATCAAGCCTTCAATACACATCAAAATGGTGCAAGCACCCAAAATGCTCAATGAGCCAAAACAAAAAGACTATGTGATCACAAGCCTTAACATATCATATCATATCAAAGGTTTATCAATGCATATGCCATGAATGATGAACAAGAACATGGGTATTGGAAATTCAAACTTACTTTCATAATTTGAAAGATAATTCCTCATAAATCATGTAGGAATCCATAAATAAGCCATAATTCATGTTACCCATGCTTAATTAAATCATAAAAAGGGACATGCAAGTTGATCAATAAGGGTTTCCATGAACATTCATAAATTCAAGCTTAAAATCATGTTTAAATCACCTAAAAACTACAACACACAATTTCCAACACTAAACTACATCAATATTTGAAGAACCCATAACTTAATTTAAAGCTTAAAAATTGAATTTAAAAGGTTAGGGTTCTTGGGTCTTCAAGGATGAAAGAAGGTCCTTGAATCAAATCCCACATACCTTAATTTCACCAAAGGAATTGCAAATTAAACTTAGTCAAGGTTGTCTTCCCCAATTTCTTCAAGGTTTCTTCAATGGAGGTCTAGAGGATTTTAGAATTCTCAAAGTGAATGGAGGAGGCTTAGAATTGATGAATGAGAGTTTAGGTCTTGATTTAGGGGTTTAGGAGACCTTAGGATACCTTAAAAGGGCTTAGGGAATTATTAACTCACGAAATTACCATTAATGAAATGGCCAATTAACTGTAACACAGTGTCTCGCGGACTGCTACAGTGCCCGTCAAAGTGTCACACGGACCTTCAACTGTACCATCAAATGACACTCAACCAAAATTTCAACGCGAATTCTCGGAGGACTTTCTGGGCCACTTGACGGGATGATTCACGGATCGTGTGGCTTCACATGGATTGTGTACTGGTCCATGGAGCCACACTTGGACCAAGAATGAACTCCCAACTCAAGCCAAGCTTCTGCCCCACTTGACGGGCCACTTTACGAACCATTTCAAGGTTCACGGACCGTGGGGTGGTCCGTGAGCCATGACTTCTGTCTTGGGGTGGTTCCTGGACACCTCTAACTCACTTGACCTTAGCACAGACCCCCACATGGATCATACCAGTTTCACGGTCCGTGGCCCTTGCCTTGGGCTCTTTTCAGGGCCTATCTCCAATGTCTTTCAAATTTTAGGCAGTCCCACTATTGTGGCCATAACTTGCTCATCCAAACTTCGAATCGAGTGAAAACAGTTGCATTGAGAAGCTAAAACAAAGAGATACAATTTTATATATATCATCCCACACGCTTCAACCCACATCAAAAGTTATGCTAGCTCAAAGTCTACTGTCCAAACGACCTCTCTAGGCCACCAAATGATCTTTTTTGCGTTTGTACACTTAAAATCAATCCGTGGCTACCAAAACTCAACCATGACCAGTATAAAATAATACAAGACAAACCATAAAGATTTTTCAAAAATTTTTGGGTCGTTACAGATAGATTGCATGGTATACCATTGTCTGTTATTTCAGATTGTGGTGCTCAATTCACTTTCTAATTTTGGAGATCCTTCCAGAAGGGTTTTGGTATAGAGGTTAAGCTTAGCATGAACTTTCATCACCAAACGGATGGTAAAGCCGAGGGGAATATTCAAACTCTTGAGGATATGCTTAGGGCTTGTGTTTTGGAGTTTAAGGGTAGTTGGAATGAGCATCTTCTTCTTATTGAGTTTGCTCACAACAATAGCTTTTACTCTAGCATTGGAATGGCTCCCGTTGAATCTCTTTATGGTAGACGTTATAGATCTGCAATTTGGTGGTTTGATATGGGGGAAATTGCTTTGTTGGGTCCAGATTTTGTTATGGAAGCTTTGTCGAAGGTGAGGTTCATTAGAGAAAGATTGAAGACGGCTCAAAGTAGGAAAAAGTCCTACTCTGATGTGAGAAGGAGAGAACTTGAATTTAGTGTTGATGATTGGGTTAATTTGAAGGTCTCACCCATGAAGGGTGTGGTTTGGTTTAGTAAGAAGGGAAAATTGAGCCCAAGGTTTGTAGCGCCTTATAGGATTTTGAGGAGGGTTGGTAAGGTTGCCAATGAATTGGAGTTGCCTATGGAGATGAGTATGGTTCATCCGGTCTTTCATGTATCCATGTTGAGGAAGTGTGTAGGTGACCCAAGTTCTATAGTGCCATAGGATGTTGTGGAAGAAAACTTGACTTATGAGGAAGTTCTGGTAAAAATATTAGATAGGCATGTGAAGAGGTTGAGAAACCATGATGCGGCTTCCGTCAAAGTCCTTTGGAGAAATCAACAAGTCGACATGAAGAAAGGATATCCATTTGTCTCCCACTTTATTCTAGCCTAAGGTAACAAACGAAATCCTATCTGATGTCAAGTCTTAAGTTTCAACCCTTATGTCATTTTTTCATGCATGCATGTTCACGATAATAAGTTTTAGTGATTTTATTTTGATGTATATGTTTAAAACTTTTGAGAGTGATGTTAAGTGTATTGGTTACATTCATGTTGGGCAAAACGTTATTTGATCACTCCTCTTACATACGTTTCCTTTACATTCGGGGATGAATGTTTCCAAGGGGGATATATTATAACACTTCTCACATGTCTCGAAAAAGTTCCCTATAGCTTATTTCTTGAAAATCTCAAAATCCGTGAATTATTTTGCAAATTTGACTTTATATTTAGTTTCGACAGGCAAAATTGTGTAAGAATGGGGTAGTCTTTGATTTTTAGTTGACCCATAGTGAAAAATAATATTTTAGGTGATTCGGGATTAACCAGAAAGGTCCCCAACAAGTCTGCGTCGCGAACCTGTCACCCATTAGTGTAAAAATATCCTACAATCATTCCTGGGCCAAAGCAAGGAAGAAAGATTGAATTTTGGGCATAAATGAACTACTCACGATAGTCCACGTCGTCGACTTGTCGCACCCTATTTAAAAAAAGTTATGAAATTTAGGGGTATTTGAATAATAACCCAATACCTATATAAATAAGAGAGACTCACGTTTTTCAGCTATTTCCAAGCCATAGAACACTCTAAACTCTTCCAAGATCCTCAAAATTTCCCCGTAATTACCTCATCTAAATTCAAGATTTCTCAAGACTCACTTTGGATTACAAGAACTCAAGTGAAGCCCTCAAGTCCTCCTCAATTTTTATTCAAGAAATTCACGAGTCAAAGGTATGGGAGTTTCATTCATCGAGATTTTTCCACCCATGAAGCCAACCCTTCTCTTCTTGTTAAATTTCATGGTTTTAAGATTAAATACCTTATGGGTAAACGTTTTTCTGCATTATACACATGAATTGAGTTTGGATTTTTCAAATATTAGTTGTTAATCATGAATATCTATTGAAATCTTACTCCACGAGTTGATTTATACCTATTGAAGCCATGCATGATGTGAACTATGTAAAGTATGAAAGATTGTAAATTTTAAGATGGATTTCATGATAACTAAATTGAGGTTTTTCACTACAATGTTGGTGGGTTGATTTGAATAATTTCCAAATGAATTGATTTTACTTTCCTTATGACTTATACTCTTGAATTACATGATTTTAAGCATACGTGAATATACCCAGCATGTTTGACTAAATTAACATGAAAAAGATTCTTATGTTGACAAAATAATATTGGATGAACTGCAAGACAAGCATGATATGATAAATTGTGGGCTCCTAAGCATGCATTGAACTCATGAAAGATTTCTATGATTTGTAAGTAAGATATTGAGCCCTTATGCTATATTCCACCCTCTTGTGAATGAATATTGTCTACATGAATGGGTCAAGTCTAATAAGTGTTTTAGCCTCATGTAAAAACTAATGCTCACTATAAGGGGTCAAGTATATTACATGTCCTACCCTTATGTGTAAAGTAATGCCTACTAGAAGGGGTCAAGTTTTTTAGATGTTTTACCCTCTAGTATAATATATACGCTTACTTGTAGGGGTCAAGTATATAAATTAGACTCTTATCATGCTATCATATTTTTGCAAATTATTCAAGTTGTGATTACTCTTATGATTATGCCAAGTATTCCGTGGGACTAGACTTAGCACTAAAAGAGGCTTAAGGTGGGGCTCGACCCAAGTGGTCCTTATATAAAGTCCTTGTCTCTTAATTATGTGCCACCACAGGTTCATGCTATTTTCCCTAAATGGCCTTTTACTGTGGATCCAACTAGGTCAAGTCACCCACTATGGGGGATCAAATTTGGTTTACCTTGGCAAGTAGACCACATTTTTTCCGGTGTGGAGGTAAACACTGAAATTCCAAGTAGTAGCTCGCTTGATCTTATATGTCGGTTAAGGTTTTCTCCCACATATGTATATTATGTTATGCAAGCTTGACTATCTTCATGCATGATTTGACTTAAGAATTGACCATACGCGTCATATTGACCTCATTCTCATTGGGTATGGTTATATTTGTTGATCCTCCACCTTACCCTCCTTTACCAGACCTTGTAATTTAGTCCCCATTCCCTTCTATATGATGATATTTATTGATGATGTGATGGAAGTCCCAAGTCATGGTAAAATCCCCATAGCTTGAGTCATACTTACCCACCCCTTAGACTTTACTCGTCATATGATTCATGCAATTCCTCTTCCCTAAAACATCCCCATAGCTTGATTCCAAAGTCCCGCTTCCCCTAGAATTATTTGCTACTTGCTTGATTGTTTAATTACGCTTCCGCAACCAAGGATGTGCAAGCGATATGTTAAGGGGCTTATTTGGGTTGCCTTCGGGTATTCCATTTTCCATGTCACATCTAGGCCCTAGGCTTGAGTCATGACAGTATAACTCAAGCTATGAGGATGTCATAGGAATAGGGATACTTAACACATAAAACTAAAGGACTTGTAAGGAGGACTCAGGTTATTGGGATATCATAGAGGCTTAGGACTTCCCACATCAACTCATATCACATAATCATATCCTCCATACATAATACATAGCCATAGCATCTCAAAATACACATAACATAATCGTATAAAAGACTTCAAGATGTCCAACAACACCTCTAGACTAGAATAAGACTTGGGCCAAGACATGTCTCGGGCTCACCCTCAAAGTAAATACTTAAGAAACATAACATAAAAGGTAGATAGAAGGTGGGTCTTGTCCTTGGATCAAAGGACTCACCACTGATGATAATCAAGGATCCAAGCTAATCGTCAAGAGGTTGATAAATGTAGTCTCCGGTCCCTAAATGGTTATATCATGTAGGCAAAAAAAGTATGCGTTAGTACATTTGAATGTAATAAGTATGTGAGCATGCACATGCTTATGAACTCATTAAGCATGCATTCAATGTTAGATGACAAGGGTACATATATAGAAATAAGTTCATATATAAAAGGAAGAGTATTATATCAATATGCCATGAAATCTATGATGCATGCATTGCGAAAATACTTTATACTTAGCAGGGATGTGACCTTAATTGACATCTCAAACCCATGTAAGCTATTACATGAATTCGCATGATGAAAGCCTCCCATCAGATAAGAGTAGAATACTTGACAAAGGTAATCTACTCCACACCTTACGACCTAGTCATTTTGGTGTGATGGACATCTTCTTTATGACCCGATAATTTAAGAAGGATTTTCAAATCATATTATATAATAATCATCCTATAAAAAGGGTCTTACGCTGGCATGTAGTTCTAGAGAAATAAGTGGTATCCTTAGAGATAGCCCACTTACTACTCCAATCCCATTCGGTGCTAAATCATTATCCCATGGGAATATATATATATACATATACATGCTTTGAAAAGAGGCATAAGACTTTTCAAATCATAACAATGCATACTTAGGCTTAAAAGCCAAACACATTTCAATTCATATCATACTTGGGCTAAAAACCAAAATTACACTTTCATGCCATAATCCATGCATAGTAATAGCTCATCATACTTATACATATTGGCGTAAACACCCGGAGTTTGCTCAAAGATCCATATCATAGACATTTTTGTGATCACAATCTTGTCATACCAATACTTATTCAAAGTCATAGTAATAATATCTATTGGGCTTAACACACATCATATACTTCATAAAAACCAATGCTCATGTATGAAAATGCCATGAATGATTATGTAATAAATTGGGCAATTAGAATTCATACATTAAAACTCACAATAGGAAGAATCCATATGAAATCTGTGGTTAAATCAATAATTAAACCTTAAATAATATGACTGATGCTTAGATTTAAAGCTTAAAGGGACATACATAGTTGAACCTTCAAAACATTATTGTTATTTATCATGGTTAGATCAAATAACTCGGCTAGTCACACGGATATACAAGTCTAGAAAAAGCATGAAAGTAAAGTGGATTTTGACCCTAGAGTGGAGGACTCACCAATAGGAATCTTCAAATAACCCGACAAGCTAAGTGGAGGAGGAGGATGGATAGGAGCTCTAGTCCCTACAAGGTTAGATCATGTAGGCAAAGGAAATATACATTAGTACATGGAATATACTAAGCATGCGGGGTGCAATTAAACAAGGAAACATAGTCCTCAATTAAACGATATGCATAATCATAGTGAATATATATAATCTCAATACGACATGAATGATCAATGCCTTAGTCAAAACATGCATGAGGATAGTCAAATCATAAATCATACAATACTTAGATAGGAGCGGACCATAATCGACAATTAAGACCAAGTGAGCTACTACTTGGAATCTCGATGTTCACTCCACACTAAATAAAGGAGTGGTCTACTTTTCCAAGGTAAAACAAACACTCACTTTAAGGGAACCTCCCCTTTTCAAAAAGTGCTTCAAAACCACCTTATGGGACAATACCCTTTTCAGTTAACATTTATAACAGTTTTGTGAGCTCATAACATACTTAATAGCCCTTCAACATTTTTAATATTCACAATTCACATGTCTTACAATAATACTTTCATCAACATAAAAACGTATCACATGACTTGATCAAAACATGGTGGGTATATGTATATACGCTTAAAACTATGCAATTCATGAGTATAAGATATGGGAAAAGTAAAATCAATTCACTTGAAAGTCTTTCAAATTAACCCACCAATATTGTAGTAGAACCCTAATTTGAAGATCATAAAATCCAACTAAAATTTACAAATTCTTTCATAGTTTGCATAGTTCACAACATGCATAGCCTCAATAATTATAAATCAATTCATGGAATAATCCTTCTTTATATATTTATGCTTAACAAGTCAATACTTGAAGAATTCAAACTCAATTCTTATGTATAATATATAATGAAGTTTATCCATGAGTTATTAAGTCTCAAAATCATGAAGTTAACAAGACGAGAAGGATTGGCTTCATGGGTGGAAGAAATCCCATGAATGAAGCTCACATACCTCTAACTTGAAATTTTATTGAATGAGAGTTTAAGGATGACTTGAGGCTTTACATGGTGTTTTTGTAATTCAAAGTAAGTCTTGAGAAATCTTAAATTTGGATGACGGAAGTAGGAGGAGATTTGGAGAATTTTGGGAGACTTTAGAGTGTTCTAGGGCTTGAAACATGACTAAAAACTGTGGGACTCCCGAATATATAGTCACTGGGATATTACCCAATTGCCCTTAAATTTTGAAACTTTTTGAACTAGGGCGCGATAGGTCTGTGACGCGGACTTGTCGCGGAGTAGTTCCTTTTTGCTGAAAATTTCAATTCTCTCCTATTTTGGCCTAGGAAATGAATTGAGACTATTTTCACACTAGTGCGCAACAAGTCCGCAACGCGGACTAGCCACACACTTTTCTTGTTAAACCTGAATCATCCAAAAAATTATTTTTTGCTATGGGTTATCTAAAATTCAAAGACCACCCCTTTCCTACACAATTTTGCCCCTTGAAACTTAATACAAAGTTGGATTCACGAAATCATGTACTGATTTTATAGTATTTGAAAATTACACTTATAATGCAATTTTTCCTAGGCGCATGAGGTGTGCTACAATATTTCCCACTTGGGAACATTCGTCCCCAAATGTAGGGGGAATGTGTTTAAGAGGAACAATTAGAAAACTTTCAGCCCAACTTGAATGCAATCAATGCAGTTAATATCATTCTTAAAAGTTTCAAACATGTACATCAAAATCTTCAAAACTTTTACTATGATCATGGATACATTCAAAAATAACATGAGGGCTGAATTCAAGACTTGACATCCTAGATTGGTTGTAGTTGTTACCTTAGGATTAAATACAGTGGAAGAGGTACATATATTGCTCCTTCATGTCCGCTTCGGCTTCTCAAGTGGTATTTTTGAGTTGTTGATTTCTCCAATGGACATTGACAGATGCCACATCTTTGTTTCTCAGCCACTTCACTTGCCTATCTAGTATTTCCATCGAGACCTCCTTACAGGTCAAGTTATCTTCTACAACACCCACAACTTCCAAAGGGATTATGGAACTTGGGTCACCTACAGTCTTCTTCAACATAGATACATGGAAGATCGGATAGACCATACCCATCTCCATAGGAACCTCCAACTCATAGGCTCAAAAAATATATAAGGCCCTATAAACATTAGGCTCAACTTTCCCTTTTTACCAAATCGGAGTAGGACTTTTGCCCATTTTGAGATTTCTTCAATCTCTCCCTTATCAACCCCACTTTTTCCAAATCCTCCATGACCAAATACGAGCCAAATAAAGCCATTTACCCCCATATCAAACCACCCAACTAGGGACCTATAATGTCTACCATATAAAGCTTCAAAGGGAGCCATTCCAATGCTAGAGTGATAGCTATTGTTCTAAGCGAACTCGATAAGTAGAAAATGTTCTTCCTAACTACCCTTAAACTTCAAAACATAGGCCCTAAGCATATCCTCAAGAGTTTGAATGGTTCTCTTGACTTGTCCATCCGTTTGAGAATTAAAGGCTGTGCTAAGCTTAACTTTTGTTCCAAGACCCACCATTGGAAGGATCTCCAAAAATGAGAAGTAAATTGAGCACCAAGATCCAAAATAATATACAATGGTAGCCCATATAATCTAACCAACTCATGAATGTATAGCTTGGCATAATCTTTGGCACCATTAGTTGTTTTAACAAGTAAGAAGTGAGCTAATTTTGTTATTCTATCAACAATAATCCAAATAGAATCGAAGTGCTTTCTAGTGTTTGGAAAACTAATTACAAAATCCATGTTGATATCTTCCCAATTCCAAGTGGGAATCTCTATGGATTTGGCTAGGACACCCGACCTTTGATGCTCGACTTTGACTTGTTTGCAATTATGACATCCAACTACAAACTTGGCAATCTCTTTTCTTACGACCCACCAAAACACTTCCCTCAAATATCTATACATTTTTGTAGATCCAGGATATATAGAGTAGGATGAGTTATGTGCCTCCTTCAAAATCATTCCCGTCCATTCATAACATTAGGCACACACAACCTACCTTGGTATCTAAGGACACAATCTCCCCCTTTGGAGAAATCCTCCACCTTACCCTCCTTTACCAGACCTTTTAATTCTAACAATTCAGGGTCAAGGTCTTATTTGGATTTGACCATCTTCAATCAAGGATGATTTGGAACCATCAACAACTACCAAACCTCTATTTTCAACTTCATCAAACCTAATACCCAACCTAGCTAATCGGTGAACTTCTTTGGCCAATTTCTTTTTGCCATCGTCAATATGAGCTATACTCTCCATAAACACCCTATTTAGAGCATCAATCACAATATTAGCCTTATCGGGATGATAATGCATACTTTTATCGTAGTCCTTGAGGAGTTCCATACTCCTTCTTTGCCTCAAATTAAGAATTTTTTGGTGAACACATATTGGAGACTCTTGTGGTCAGTAAACATATCCACATCAACCCCATATAAATAATGATGCAATATTTTCAAAGAAAACACCATGACCGCTAACTCAAGATTATGGGTGGGATAATTATGCTCATGCACCTTTAGTTGCCTAGAAGCATAGGCTATGACTTTGCCACTTTGCATTAAGACACACCCTGAACCAATCCTTGAAGTATCACAATAAACCACAAACCCTTCTAATCCTTCTGGTAGAGCCAAAATAGGAGCATATGTAAGCTTTTCTTTTAAGGTTTGAAAACTCTTTTCACATTCATCGATCCAAACAAATTTTGCCTTCTTTTGCGTCAATTTTGTCAAAGGGGAAGCAATTGTAGAGAAACCGTTCATAAACCTACGGTAGCACCCCACTAAGCCTAAGAATCTCCTATTATCTGTAGGAGTCAAGGGCCTAGGCCAATTTCTTATCACTTCTGACTTCTTAGGGTCCACTTTAATTTCATCACCCGACACCACATGCCCTATGAATGCTACTTCATTCAACCAAAATTCATATTTATCAAATTTAGCAAACAACCTCTCATCCCTCAAAATTTACAACACTAACCTCAAATAATATGCCTGCTCTTCTTCACTTTGGGAGTAAACCAAAAAGGTCATCAATGAATATAACAAAAAACATGTCAAGATAGGGTTTAAAGACCCTAGTCATAAGATCCATAAATATCGCCAGTGCATTGGTTAAGCCAAATGATATCACAACAAATTTAAAGTGCCCATATCTAGTTCAAAAAGCTATCTTAGGAATATCACACTCCCTCACCCTCAATTGGTGGTACCCGGACTAGAGATCAATCTTAAAAAAATGACTAGCCCCTTGTAGTTGGTCAAATAGATTTTCTATCCTTGGCAAGGGATACTTGTTCTTTATGATGACCTTATTAAGTTGTCGATAGTCGATACACATTCTATGTGAGCCATCCTTTTTCCTTATAAATAATACTGGTGCACCCCAAGGTGACTTGCTAGGCCTTATAAAGCCCTTCTCCAATAATTTCCTCAATTGTTCCTTCAACTTCTTTAACTCTGTCGGGGCCTTACGGTAAGGGGGAATAGAAATGAGTTATGTATCGGGGAGGAGGTCTATACTAAAATCTATTTCCCTTTCGAGAGGAACACCGGGAAGCTAATCGGGAAAGACATCAAGAAACTCATTGACCACCAGAACATACGCAATAGGAGTGGCTTTAGACTCAACATCCCTAACCCTTATCAGATGGGAAATACAACCCTTAGAAATTAATTTTTGGGTCTCGAGACAAGAAATGAATGTACACTTAAACACCAAATTACGTCTTTCCACTTAAAGATGGGATCATTAGAAAATTAGAACTTAACCTTGTGGGTTCTACAATCAATGAAATCATGGTATGCATGTAACCAATCCATCTGAAGAATGATATCATAATCTACCATGTAAAGTTCAACAAAATCACAAGGCATGATTCTATGTAATATGGACACGGGACAATCCCTATAGACTCTTCTAGCAATAGTGCACTCACCAACGAGGGTAGACACCTCAAAGGGTTCACACAATAATTTGGGACACACATGAAGTCTATTAGCAAAAAAAAGAGTATTAAAAGAAAGAGTGGCACCCAGATCCAATAAAGCATACACATCAAAATAAAAAACCTTTAACATAATGGTAACCACATTGGGCACCTCATCCATTTCTTGCCTTCCTTGAATAACATAAAATGAGTTGTGACATGGAGCACCCCCTTGTTGGCCACCTTGTGCTCTTTGATCAACATGAGCACCTTTCCCTTGAGGCGACCATATTTACCTTTGTTTAGATAATCCGTAATCTTGTTGCTCATTTTTCCACACCCGAAGAAACCACGCATTTCTCTATAGCATCTACAACTATGGTTCTTACCACACCTCCAACATTTAGGAATAATTTGACCATCATTTCCACCTTAGGACTTAGGGTTAGGGACCCTATCATTAGCAAACCTTTGGCTTTGGGAATTGGAGGACCCTTGTCCTTGGAATTTGTGGCCTTGATAAAAGCGAATACCCTTAGATCCTTGAAAACTACCATCATACTAAGTCCTCTTGGACTCCTCACTCTTCCTCTTTCTAAGATTCTCCCTTTAAAGTTGTTCGGCATAATTCATAAGCCAAGACAAGTCCATATCACCCACAAGCATAGCAGTGTGACATTTCTCATTCACCAAATCGGCTATCCCCAACACAAACTTGTTCATCCTTGCCTAGAGTTGGCAACAAAATGAGGAGCATATTTGGAGAGCTTGTTGAACTTAAGGGAATACTCACTCACACTCATGGATCCTTATTTAAGATTCATGAACTCCATCATTTTTGCCTCTCTCAATTAAATAGGGAAGAAACGATTGAGGAAGGCGACCTTAAATTTCTCCCATGGAATGGAACCATTGTCCTCCCTCTCTTCCTTCCATTGGGCAAACCAAATTTACGCAAGGCCCTTGAGTTTATAGGCTGTTAGTTCTACCTTATCCTCCGAACATACCACCATAATATGCTGAACACAACACCCAAACGACACAGAGAGACTATGTGATCACAAGGCCCTTGCATTCTCCTTGGAGGCATGATCTAAAAGAGCAAAAGACCATCACTTAGGAAAAGGGAATCTTAATTCAATTCTATCACACAACATAGATTATGAAGAAGTGAACTATTTCCTAAAATGCCTCTAAGCTTCCTATTCGTAGTTGTGGCGCGCTTTACAACCATGAACAAGACAGGCACTGTGTGTTGGATATCTGAGGACCATTTACAAACCTAGTGATCTGATACCAAGCTTATCATGACCCAAGCCTAGGTCCTAGACGTGAGACGGCTAATGGGTGGCTTAAAAGAAACCCAAACAAGCCACTTAAGTACCATTTTCACATCCTTTGTTATGGAAACATAAGTAAGAAGTAAACAAGTAACAAATAACTCTAGGGGAAATAGGACTTTGGACTCAATCTATGGGGATGTTTTAGGGAAGAAGAATTGCATGAATCACATAACAAGTAAAGTCTAAGGGACGGGTAAGTATAACTCAAGCTATAGAGATGTTACCAGGTCCTGGACTTCTATCTCATCAATAAAAATACAACAAGCATAGAAATGGGTAAAAGGACTAAGGGAAGTCTTTCATAATTACATAAAAATGATAGGAGTCAATCTCAAACATACATTTCTATATCTAACAATACCTCTAATAAAAAGGGAATGGGGGCTAAGAAATCTCTCGGGCTCACCCTCAAAGGATAAGTATCCAAAAATATACAAGTCTTAACAAAAGTATTGTAACGACCCAAAATTTTTTAACTTCATACTACTGGATCAAGGTCCATTTTGACCTTCTTATGGCTGTTTAGGGATTACCTAGGGTTTTATTTAAGTGGTCGTATTCAAGAGAATCATGTTGGGAGAGTTTTTTATGAAACCATGTAGGAGGACTGACATTCAATGGCTGTATCTCTTCGTATGAGATGAACTATGTGGATTATAACCTATCAAAATGAAGCCCTTCATGTTATCTTTACAATGCAATTGGTTTAACTCAAATTAGAGTTCGTATGTGGAAGTTATGGCTATTTTGGTGGGACTATCTGTGGCTAAACGTGTTCTAGAAAAGGGAGGCCCTGTTGGCTAAGGCAGGGCCGTACAGGAGGGGTCACGAGCCGTGAGAAGGCTCACGACCCGTGAGAGCATCCGTTGGTAGATCCAGAAAGTGGGGCTAGGTGATGGACCAAGGCCAGAACAAAGTAAGGCTCCACAAACCACTTCACGGTCCGTGAGATGCCTCACGATTCGTGAAGGCCTCCGTAGAGTGGTCTAGAAACTTATGAGACCCCAAGGTCAAGACTCTAGGCTAAGTGAGGCTCTATGGACCAGTGCACGATCCGTGTGCAGCTTCACGGACCGTGAGTCCTGTCGTGAGGTGATCCAGAAAGTTATCCAGATTTCAAGCCAATGCACGAACCAAGTGAAGTCACACGGTGGGTTACACGGTCCCTGAACCATTATACAGATCATGTGGGTGCTTCCGTCTACTACTATTTCCGTTAATTGCTCTATTTCATTAATGGTTAATTGGTAATTTTAATTATTTCTAGGGCCATTTTAACCATTCTAAGTTCTCCTAAAACCCCTAAATCTAACCCTAATCCCCTTTATTTCATTCAAGCCTTCCAATTTCATCTTTCAATTCTCTCAATTTTCTGTCATCCACTATTGAAGACCAAGCTTGAAGTTGGGAGAAATTCATTTCTTCATCAGAATCTTTTCAATCTTCTTGTTAAATTCAAGGTATGTGGGTGTGATTCATGGTTTCTCTTTTAACCATGAAGACCCCAAAATCCTTTTCTCAATTTTTGATAAATTATGATTTTTCTTGAAATGGATCTTTCGAATTAAGAATGATTTAATGCAATTGAAGTGTGGGCTATTATTATTTAATGATTTTATGATGAATTAATCCCCTATTTTATGAATTACTCTAATTTAAGATGGTACTAGTATGCATGCCCCCTTATTATTTAATTCAAGCATGGATAATGTTAAATTGAGGTTTAATTGTTGATTTGATTTTGGATTTCTCATGGATTCTTCTTGATTTGCATTTAAATTATGCATTTAAGTACCCATGCTATTCTCATCATCAATCATGGCATTTTGCATGCATGAACATGAATTTCAAGAAGGATTTGATGTGGGCTAAGTCCCATATATGTTTGTGACTATGAGTTTTTATCAAGTATGGGTTATGACAAGAATGTGATCACATAATGTCTATGATATGGCTCTTTGAGCAACCATGGGTGTTTAGACTAATATGATTTGACAAGTATGGAGCTACTCTTATGCATAAAGTTTGACATGAAATGGGAGTTGATTCTTGGTCTAAGTGTGGCTCCAAGGACCAGTACACGGTCCGTGTGAAGCCACACGGCCCGTGAATCCCCTCGTCAAGTGGTCCAGAAAGTCCTCCGAGA
>JBCEWC010007759.1:0-20956 GCA_038996855.1 Solanum aculeatissimum | reverse complement strand
AATTTGAAAATTCATACTTCATTCAATTTACTATATGTGTATTATCGAGTAATTAGTTTAATTTTTAATTAGAGAAACTATTTAAAGCATCTTCTAATCCACGTTTATAGATTTTGAACTAACCATTAAGTTCAAAATCTTTGACTCGAATTTATAATTTGAAACTTTAAATTTGAGTTATTTCATTACTTGAAATAATTTGAGTGAATAAATATCATAAGAATTCTAATTTTTAAACAAAATATTTTCGGGTAAATTAAAGATTTTTTAAAATTATTAGTCAAATAATTTAATATACCAGCGATCAACCGCTCCATATTGTAAACTCCATTCGACAATAATCTAACTTATAACCTAATATGTTATACACCTCGAGCAAATTCATAAAAAAATAATCAAGAAAAAATATATACATATTTATACACTTCAACAATAAATTATTAGGCAAATATATTACACATATTTATTTTCAAGAAAAAAACACAATGAACTTTATGGTTTCTTTTTCATTGTTTAATCATGAAATCATCAAATAATTAATCATTAACCATTTTAATGTTTTGAAAATAGTATGAGTGAATAATATATTTAATTTTTAAAAGAAAGAATAAAGAAATTTAAAAAAAAAAAAGCTAGTTTATAATATGAACATATTATTTTATCATTATAATCAAATTTTGGATCAAATTTATAACCAAATAACATTACCCTTATTGTTATTTATCAAGTGAATCATTTAAAATGTGAGCTTAACATACCAAACCTCAAATTATAATTTTTTGTTGAAAGATGTAACAATGCCTTAATTGTTCCAACAAATTTCAATTCTAGGCACTGATATTAAGAACACTTTGTAGTAACATTAAATGACATCAAACCATATAATTTAGCACTTCAACCTTGATGGCTTGATAACTATGGAAATTCAAGCAACAAAAAATTACTATTCCCTCTTCAATAATAGTTATTACCCCCGTCCTATATTATATAGACACTTTCTATTTTACACAGTTATTAAAAAATTATTAATACACTATTAAATTTTATTATTTTACCTTTTATTTATATCAATGTACATTAAATTAAGTTAGAAAAAATCATTAATACACTAATTAATGTTAGGAGTAAAATGAGAAAAAAATAATCAATTTTATCCTAACTTAGTAAATGCCCATATAATATGAGACGAATATTTATAGAAAGATGTCCATATAATATGAGACGGAGGTAGTATTCATTATATTACTCCCTTCGTTCCAAATTAATTGATTTTTTAAACTTTTTTTCAATGTTCAAAATAGTTGAATTGTTCAAATTTCAAGAGGAATGCTTGGAACTTTTTTCATATTTGTACTTTCATTTATTGAAATTTTATATTTTCTAGAATATAAATTACACTACATATTTATGATTTCACAAAAGACAATAGTGGAAAGTAAGTATGATGTAAATTTTGTCTTTGAATATTTTTTTAATATGTGTGCATTACCTCACAAATTCAATTAAAATGGAATAGAGAGAGTATTAAAAGTAGATATTGATTATATTTATTTATTTTATAAAATTAAAAATAATTTTATGTTTAATTCTTAATTTATTTTTATTGTTAATTATAATTATTTTTAATTATATTTTTTAAAATATAATATTTTTTACATTTAAAAATATAATTTAATAAAATTATTTCGATCATTTATAACTTTTTAATTTCGTATTAAATCAAGAGGTACGGAGTACTAAAAGAAAACATATTTAGTGACGTGTTCTCATCAATACTTCATACTTATGACAAACAGCTGTCAAACCTTTAAAATAATAATCATGTTGTACAACTTTTTTTCATAAAATTTGGCTAAATATCTAAAATAGCCTCTCAACTTTAACACATTTGCCAAGTTAAACACTTAAAATTTAAATTAATGACCATTTGGACACTTGCATTTTTTATTACAAGTGTATATCACAAAGATCTATTATCACGATTAAGCTAGGTCCTACGCATGACACGACGATTAGAATTTTCAAGAAAATTCCAACTAAGTTTCTTAGCACATCACACAAACATAAGGCAAGTAAAAATAACATAAGAATGTGGAAGTAACAACGAAAAGAATGATAATGCAGAATAGGAAGAAGTTAAAGACAATATAGACTCTTTACACACTTTGTGAAAGCCTCTACAACATAGATGAGTTGTTATGAGAAGCCTTAGCTATCTCAGTGTCTAAAATGAACTGAAAGAGGGAACAACCAATAGCAAAGTAAATCACAAGCATGTCCTCACATCATGAGGACTCACCAACTTCTAGCTTGAAATTCGGTGCTAGCCATGAGAAGTAGGAGAGTGATGTCAACCCCTACATTATGATGCAATGTAGACATGGAAAGTATGTGTTAGTACTTTCAATATACTAAATATGTAAGAAATGTAATATAACACAAATCATAATATGTAATTGTCCAAAATAATTGGTGTGGTAAGGAGATAATAGAAAACATAAGTAAAATGTAAATATGGCCAATGCATATTAAAATCTTAGTGAAAATCATAAGAGGACATAAATCATAATAACTATAACATGTGAGGAATAACAACCATAACTAACAATAAGATCATGCAAGTTATTATATAAACTTGATATTTTTCCATATACCATAAAAAGATTCTGCCCCGCTAAATGGGTGTTATGAACATGTGTTATGTGTGAATCCACTAACTATGCCATAAAGGCAAAATCCTATAGTGGCACGTAGTATGAGACTAGAGATTGCTACTAGAAAATTCTTAGGTCGAGTTTCCACCTCAAAGTCCACTCAATGCTAAGTTAAATCCCACTGAAAACTTGTCATAATCACAAATCATATTTGGCATAAATCATAAAACATAGCATGTGAAAAGGCAATAATCAAATATCAATCTAGTTTCATAAATTTGATCATACAATAACTCATTTTCATGTTGATTTTTGTAATGACCCTCAAGGTGATTTCTACTTTTCTGTATCTTTTTTATCGGCTAGAGCCTTCATATAGCGACTCCAAGTTATTTGTGACTTGAAAGCACCGATAGTTCGATCGTCTGGTCGTTTATTTTAAAGATGTGCAGTTTTCCGTCTTAAAGGCCTGCTTAAAGTTGAAAAAGTAAGTTTAGCAGTAAAGTTTGGATAAATGGCCTCAAAATAGAATTATGAAAATTCTATCAGCTCTGTAATAGCCAAATTAGGCTAGAAGCATGGTCGATTAGAGTACCAAGATTTTTGGTGTTAGTTTATATTGAGTTTTGCATTTTAGCCTTCAAAAAAGGTCAATAGTTGACTTTGGTCAACATTCTTGGAAAACGTGCTCGAATGAGAATTCTAACAGTAGAATTAGCTCTAGATTATTGAGTTTATCCTAGAATGACCTTTTGTTCAGTTTCCAAGGCTTTCGAGTGCATTTTGGGCCCCTCGGTAGAAATTGAGTAAAACGGACTTGGGAAGTGGAACCCACATTTGAACATAATGACTTCGTATGAAAATTTTGATTGCACCATTAGATTCAAAATGTTGAATTTGGTATGATTAAATAGTTTATTTGTGTATCTTGGATTTCAAATGAGTTTTGGACACTCCATTGGGAAAATAGAAGGTGGAAAGGACCAAAGTTGCAGTTGAAGTACTTGGTGTCATCGCAAAAGCGACCCTAGGACGCTATAATGAGGTCGCTAAAGCAATCTTGGGTCCGTTTGCTAAAGCGAACACCGTGCTGCTATAGCGACACTCGTGAGGGTTATATATCAGTGTAATTTTCAGATTTCGTCCAAAGAAAGTGCAAAATTTCATCACCGATATTTTACTCATTTTAAGGTCGATTTTAGTGGTTTAAAAGGCTAAACTGCTTAAAATTTTATGGAGAATATCGTGAGAGTATTGGAAATTACTTTTGGCATATTGTTTAAGGTAAATTTTGTTATTTTTGCT
This sequence comes from Solanum aculeatissimum, assembly GCA_038996855.1. Classification (NCBI taxonomy): domain Eukaryota; kingdom Viridiplantae; phylum Streptophyta; class Magnoliopsida; order Solanales; family Solanaceae; genus Solanum; species Solanum aculeatissimum. The sequence continues at coordinate 16,997 of JBCEWC010007759.1, read as the reverse complement.
GTTGTATAATGGTTTCAATTTTGAAAACTTTGAAAATTAATTTCTTATTAATTTTGAGTTGGATTTTAGTAAATTTTAGATCTATTTTGTGTACTTTTTTAGACGCACGCTATGTTATACTTAGAATCTTCTGACTGAGTTGTGTTTAAGGCAAAATTAGTAATGGAAACTATTGCCTATTCATATTTTTAACAGAAAAGAAGCGTCATATTATAAATTTGATATTGGAAGGACCTTATTGATGTTGTAACTCTATTTTGGCAGCTTGGAGACATTTGGAGATTGTTCAAAAAGATAAAATGTTTGCAGATTGAATTGGAGCACACGTGATCGATATTCAGATAGGCTTCGATCTTTCTCCTCTTCTAGATTAAGTTGAATGTGTAAATCCTGTATGGGTTGAATGAGTAGTGAGCAGGGGAATGAGTTAGAGGCCAAACATGTTGAGTATGATTATACTAGTTAATATTTGTGACTGTCTGGGTGTCTATTGGCATGTTGAGGGCACTTGTAACTAGCATATTGAGTTCCTATTGTATATATGATTATCTAGTATTTTACCTGCTGAAGATTCCTTAGGACTAATATACTAATTGTCTACCGCATTTCGAATTACCTTTTTGCACTTCTAATTGTCTGATGATTGTTGGGCCTTAATCTAGGTTAGGCTAGTAATGCCTTAGACCTACGTTAATTAGGATTGGTAGACTATTATGCTTATATCCAGTGTGACTTGAGAGACGTATATTCTTGTAAACCTGACTATTCTTTTTGTTAGCCGACCTTCTTTGAATGCTCCCGTGGTACATTAAATTATGCTCATATATAGGATGACCAATGATGTCACCCTGGCACCCAAAGCACATCTCCATAAAGTTAAATGCCTGAGCATTCCCCATAGTTGGGAATATATCCTCCCACTGAGAAATGTAAAAATGAGGATAAGTGATATTCTGCTTACCCTAGTTAAAGGCTATATAGTAGAGGTTGTACTAGTATACTAGAGGTTATACCATTATAATAGAGGCTATACTGTTAAAGGCGATACTGATGGAGACATATTTTAGACTAGTCTAAGGACTAAGGGCCCAAGTAGACCACTGGTAACGTTTGACCTTAGCTTGGTAGAGGCCAAACATAGCCTAGATTAAAGGTCAGGCATTAACCTGGATTAAAGGTCAGATATTAACTGGGGTTAGAGGTCAGGTCAAGGTATACAGTTTTAGTTAAAGGCCATGATAGGACATTTTGTTAGGATGGGAGTTACATGTGTACTATTGGTATCATTCAGAACTTGTCATAGTTAGATCGTATTCCAGCATACACTGTAACACTCGTTTATTATGTGTAGGTGTACCTTTGGAGCTTATAGGGGTCCCACTAGCATACATGCATAGACAATAGGGCCTTACACCCACGTACATCACTACCCATTTCTCAGTTCTGGTTACTTCCACTATTGTCGGAATGCAGTTTTGGCTCATATGATTAGACATTATGGATGTTATATTCTATCTTTGCTCTGCTTTATTACGATTCATACTCAGTTGACGTATGATGTCTATTGGGTACCATACTTCTGTTACTCACCATTGCTTTCTTATTTGTTTCATGATGCAGGTCTTAGCAAGAGCCAGCGACGCTGAGTCTTCCTATGACAGCTATCCTATTCGGAGACTAGTTGTAAGCATTGAACGTCTTTAGATCCTTTCAACCAGTGGTTATCTTTTGTTATTCAAGACTTGCCTTGTATATCATTTTGGATTGTATATGTATATAGAGATAGCCTATGACTCAGTATGATGTATTGTGTCTATAGTAGTTCTGTACAGGCGACTTCCAGGTCCTGAAAGAATGTTATAGTTGTTGTATATATGTATACCTTCAGTATCTGTTCTGTTTCTTTCTTATTAGCTTGTTAGTTGATATATTTTAAGCTCTTTTTTTCTCACAACCGTTACTAGCTATTTCGGGTCAAGGTTAGGCTTGCCTATCAAAACTGAGGTAGGCTCCATCATGACCTGTAAAGTCGAGTCGTAATAATTTTATGTAATGTGAGTGTAGGTTTTTCATCATTACAAATCATTGCTTAGGAGAGTAGACTCACAACTTTACATAGTTGTCTTGCATGACATCATAAACCTGGTACATACTTGTCATGTAGCTTGTTTGAAAATTTCATAAATTCATAATAATAATTTGTAGTAATCAACTTAAAATCATATAACTTGAAAGAAATCATACACAATCATGTGAAATAATATCAATTGAATCGTAATTGAGAGAACCCATATTGAAATTCATGAACCTTAGATCACATCGAAAAGAACTTGATTGAAAATCCATGTAAAACCTTGAAATCATGCAATTAAAGTCAATTCATGCTTAATTGGGTCAATAATCATGTAATAAAGCATTATTCATGCATTTGGAAGAGAGATTATCAAAATTCATAAAATTCTCATACTTGAAATTGATAGAAAATTAAAAATTTATTGGGTTCGATGAATGAATACTTACATGCATGGGATGAAATCTAGCTTTAAAAATGAAAAACTCAAAAATCTTGAAGAACCCTAGCTTGAGCTTCAACGGAACCTTGGAAAAGAAGAACCTTGAGAGGACTTGTGAAATTAGAAGAATAATTCAAAATGGGATGTGTTTGTAGTGTAAAAATGATTATAGGTAGATTTATAGGACCTCAATAATGTAGTTTAAGGGTCAAGAGGGTAGGAAAGGTCCAAATATCCCTCATTAAAATCTATCAGATATAGACTACGAGGTCTATCGACGATCCGTAGTCCCTTCTATAGACCGTGGAACCCTGTCCATGACAATCAAATTAATTTTCTGAGTCATGGAATCTTATCTACAAAACCACTTCTATGAGTCATAATTCATTGTACGACCTATAGACCCATCTCGTAAAGTTATCCAAAAAAAATTTAAGAAAAAATTCTAAGTGTTGGAGCGTTCTACGAGCTTCAAGTACGACTCATACAATCATCCAAAACCCATCCATCTAGTTTGTATGAAAAATACTGAGACCTGCATTTTGCATTTTTTTCAAAATAAGGGACCCTTCTACGACTCATCTCTACAAATTGTAGTTCCATTTACGGGCTATATTCCTTATTCTTACATCATTAAATTTTCTCTTGAAAATTTTCAAGTCTCAGGTGTCATCTATGGTTGTCCGTCTACGACCCGTGATTCCATCTATATATGGTCCATAGTTGGGTCTCATAGACCATACACTAGAATTTGTTTTACACTGATTTCTTCCTTATTTCAACTTTTTAACTTTTGGGTATTACAAATATATCACGCATGATATATTAAGTAGGCGTTTGGACATACGATTTCATCTTGTGATTTTAAATTATGATATAAAAGCATCGTTTTGACATGCGATTTCATCTCATGAGATGAAATTCCAAGTTCTCCAAAAAGCTTAATTTGAAAATTTATATCATGATTTCACCTTTTTTCATTTTAGACCCACAAGTTTATATTCTATAGGGAAAAGGGTAAAAATTGCCCTTGAACTATATGAAAGGAACAAAAATGTCCTTGATTTATACTTTGGTCCAAAAATATCCTTGTCATTGATACTTTGGTCTAAAAATGCCCTTATTGTTACCAAATGGGGTCAGAAATGTCCTTCTCTAAATAAATATATATATATTTTTTCTTTTTAAACATATTGTGATCCTAATAAAAATATTATTTTCAAAGAATTCTTTTCTTGTTTTGTTTTAAAAAAAAAACCACATTAACTAATAAAAATGCAAGAAAATATTTTTTTTTCTTAATCTCATTTTATCAATTAAAATAGAACATTGTACCCCTGTAAAAAATAATATATATCATAAATATAAGATCATATTAAATCCAACATTAATTTTTATTTAGATAACAATAAAAAATAGTAATTATAATAAAGCAAAATAATTAATTTTTAAATTTTGCCTCGAATTGAAGAAGGATAAATATTTGTTAATTAAAAAAATTTTATTAGAAAAATATTGTGTTCAAAAATAAAATAAATAATAAATTTATTTTTAAAAAAGGACTTTTTGACCCATTAAATTACAATAAGGACATTTTTGGACCATAGTATTGACAGTAAGGACATTTTTTGGACCAAATTATAAATGAAGGACATTTTTGTTCTTTTCATATAGTTTAACGACATTTTTGACCATTTCCCTATTTTATATAAAGAAATCCATTTTATATCTACCAACTATTTATTTAATATGTAAATAAAATTTATAGGTGATATCATTTTCGTCACATATTTCTTTAGTAAATATTACTATTTATTTACCCAAAATATCTCATTTTTACCACATATCTCTCTAGATTCTTTACAAAAAGGTTATTTTTGTTGGTAAACAAATAAGTATTATGTTATACACTATCATAATGTTATATTAAAGAATAATATACTAAGACTCATGTTCATTATACCTTTTTATTGAAATTTTACTTATATAGTAAGATTGTATAAAAAATTAGAGATAATTTTGATAGCTTTCATAATTTATGAGATTTTTATGTTTATAAGAATTTTTTTTATTAAAAGTTCAATTTATATATATTCAGACAAAACTTCAATTTCATCTCAAATAATTTTATATTGTAATTTTAAATCATAATTTCATCTCATATGGACAAACATATCTTAAATCTCACAGTCAATATTGAGAAAGTGAAATTTCTTAATTTATATTACAAATTGCAATTCTTTAATTCAAAATTACACATGTCAATTTTTATTTGTTCATTTTTATAAGTCAGTAATGAGTGAGTTTCACGCGAAGGGTATGTGTTGAATAGATACATTGCTAACAAATAGAGATGTTAAAAAATGAGTAGTTTTCACTCATTTATTGTATATCTTTAGAGAAAATGACAAAAATGATTCTTAATATTTGAAGATTGGTTTAAAATAGTACTACGTAAGAGTGTCAAAAATGAGCTCAAATATAGATAATTCGTCTAATTCGTTTAAATTTTTATGGGTTGAACTCAAGATTGAGTTCTATTTCAACTCGTTCAAGCCTTAACTCATATTAAAAGAATCTTCAATTATGCCCAATTTAATCTTCAATTTCAACCCGTTCTAAGACTCTTTACATGTATTGATATAATGTATATTTTCTATCTATTTTATATTTTTTTTTATCATTTATCTATCAATTTGTAACTTTTTATTTTTATTTTTTGAATTGAAATTCAAATTGTGATTATAATAAATAAATAATAATATGTTAGAATTATTGAAATTGAGGAGGGAGGGAGGGTCCTGACCCAACTCGAATTTTAACCCATTTGAGTCAAAAGAAAATTTATGCGGTCATAACCTAACTCAATTTTCATTTCAACCCATTTTAACATTCTCAGTTTTAACTCAACCCCCCGTTTGACACCCCTAGTCCTACGTACTGAATCGTTTAAGTTAGTCACAAATTTATGAAAATGATCTCTTAAATATACATTTAATACCATTGATCTTTCAAATTTATTAAAACTTCATTATTTGATAAAAATCTTTACTGAATTCTATGTGTTAAATCTATCGAAACTGATAAAAAAGTTAATAAAAACTCATATTTAAAAGTAGCAATATTGAGGGATAAAATCTACAAGTTATATGGCAAAACTGACAAAAAACTGACGTACTTCATGATGTCAGAAAATAGTGGCCCAAATCACAAGTATCATTTTTAATTATCTCAACTTTAATTAATTTTAAACCTATCCTCAAATACTTTTTGCCATTTCCTCTATTGAAGTGATCACAAAATTAAATATGTTAGTTAGAGTATTTACATCCTGAATGTCGACATATTAGACTACGTACGAACAACTTTTATTACCACTAATTTTCTATCATTAAGATTCTTTGTCATCATGAAAAAGATATATTTTATTTTCAATTTTAAAATTGAAGGATGGGCGTTCGATATTCAGTTTAATATTTTTAAATTTTGGATTTGATAATTCAATAATTAATAGTTAAAGGTAATATCAAATATCAATTTTATATTTTGGTTCTAATGTATCTATTTGTTCTGAAATCTGTATCCATAGATCCATGTTTTCATAATTTATCATTTTAATCAGAGTAATAAATTTCTAACTAATCTATGTTATTATCTTTAGCTAGTTGGTAAATCTAATTTTGGTTCAGTATGGTATATGGCAATACTGTACTAAAGTTGTAGCCGATTGTATTACAAAGTTAATACTATTGATTCAATCATTTCTATTTTTTTATGGGAAGGCACGTACAATAGGAGATCAACAAGTAAGAAGACATCAAAAAATGCAAATTGACACAACTAAAAGACATATATTTGGATTATTTATGTTTAGTATTTAAATTTCTCTTTGGACTGGTACTAATGGTAATGGACATGTTGATATTTCACTAAATAAATAATTTGGTATTCAAGATACTAATGTCTCGTACCAATCTCAAACTCAAATATCATAATTCTAAAAATTTAACTTTCGAATAACATACTTAATTACCGTATGTCAAATTATCAAAATTTTCGTGTAACAATTCACTAGGTCGTTTTGAGTACTAGGATTTTTTATTTCAAGAAAGACTCATAAAATTTTAATGGGTATTTTGGACTATTCAATAACTACAATTACTTAATTGACAGGTAAGTTTAGATATTTAATTTAATCAGTGGGCTAAAGTAGTAATTTATGTAATACTCTATGACAGTGTTCAAACACACCTCCTTATAGAAGTATAGACGATCGTTAGTAATATATTTACCCAACTATGAGTCGGGATCGAACCCACAAGGATTGAGAGTTGTTTAATTCTAACTTTGAAGTAATTAATCGAACTAAATAATTGTAGTAGTTTTAAAATTGATTGTAATAACTAGAATGTAACTAATTTTGCGATGTGACAATTGAACTAAGATCAAGAGATGAAAACATGTTAGGGATGTGCGTAATTGAATGTAATTTCAACACGTGGGTTTCTAATATTGAATCCTATGGCTAATTTGTTTATGGGTAGGCTAGAAAGCTTGTAACTATAACTACGGGTAAGTCAATTATGGTGTATTAATATGAATCGGTTAAGACTTTATACGCGATTCACACAAGAGCCGAAGGAACTTGAGCAAATTAAAGCTAAACAATCTAATACCTTAGTCAATTGAACCCTATTATGAAATTCAATCCCAAAATGTGATACCCATGACTATTGCACAATCCTTCCACTATACTCATTTTCATGCAATATTCAAAGATTGAAACATGAATCTAAGTTTGCAACCACAGATCTACAATTAAAGCTGAAGAAAATGCAAACCCACATCAAATTAACACATAAAATTCAATTAAATCAAAGACCCATAGTGAGAAATCAACATTCAATCATCAAGCACATCCCCAACATGAGAGTTTTAGCCTCTCATATTTAAAATGTAAATAAAGTTACCAAAAGTGTTCTCCATTACACTGAATTTTTGAATTTTCAGGAGATTCAATGAAAAACCCTCTTCTTCAAGCCTCCAAAAAGATTTTCCTGTTGAATGTACCTTTTTCCTTCTAGAATGTGAAAAGTGTATTACTTAGGGATCTCAGTGTGTACCCTAAAAAAGTTCTCATCCTTTTCTTTTATACTTCAGATGAAAATATCCTTAATTTCTTCATGTGTCACTATTCGACGGTCAAAGTCGATTGTCACCAAACTGATTTGGCGGTCTGCTAAATATGCACGAGATCGCCTTTTTGAACCGCTCTTAAACTCTTAGAATCTGTAACATTAGGCGACGAAACTGTGCATCGCCGAATAGGTTCGAAGATCCGTTGAATTGTGACTTGTGTTGCCTTTTCAAATCTTAATTCTTCATTCTTTGCTTGCCAGTTTCTGCAAAGTTAGGCTATGTCACTGTTGGTCGTCGAACTGATTCGGTGATCTACTAAATTAGTACTTCCTTCATCCCTTTTTACCTAACATTTAGGGTTGGACACTGCAATAAAAGACGGTCAAAGTAGTGATTCGACAATCTGCCAAAGTGTTCGGCGACGACCGATTTCCACCATCTTTTTGACAATTTTGCTCCTTATGTCCTATTTTTCTAAGATTTGTCATTCCATGCATCTCCTTCCTTATGTTTAGCATCAAACACAAAAATTGGTTAATATTTGAGAAAAAAATTATATATTTGAGGATAAAATTTCATGCAATTTAAGCCCGATACGATCCAACATGTGGACTCATCAACATCCTCAACTTGAACTCTCGCTTGCTCTCAAGCAAGTCAAATACTAATCAATCCAAGACAAAATGCTTGCAAATAGGGCTATAAAGAGCAACACATACATTCCTTCTTTTGTCTTCAAATCTCCAAGCTTCTACAAACCACGTATGCGATTTTGAGGCTTCAAGAGATGACTAAGGAGTTTTCAAGATAAAGCTATGCTCACAATTATCAATGCGATTGCTAACCAATGTCCAAAAAATTATTATCATTTGCCCTCACAACAAAGAAGATCTCTATGCACACAAAATCAGAACATTAATTTCAAGGATCTAGCAACACTCACACTCCTAAAAAATAAATGACATGGAAGTTTACCCATAGACTTGTCCTTATTCTCAATTAACGTCCACTCAATCTCATCCGAACTAAAATCTTAACGGACTTTGCTAGGGTTGTAATGTAGGCTTGAGGACGGGTAGAATAATATTTGGGCATAAGTGACTAATCCCTCCTTAAACTCTACAAACAATTCCCAAGATTCTTTTATTCCTCATTCATTTCCCTTTCCCAGTGAAAATATTTTGCATTTTATCTCAACCTTTGATGTCCCACATATGACTATTTCTTAAAAAAAATTTGGGTTCTATTTAGAGCCAAATTCTTTTCTTATTTTTCTTATTCAAGCATATTTATTCTTTCTTTTTTATCACATAAGAACTCCTCCATTTCTCTCCAGTTTCGTTCCTTAAACTTTCGAATGGGAGACACCACTTTCTTACTGCACCCCAAACTTTGGCCTTTCGCCACTACTTTCACAATTTTAAGCTCAAAGAGGGAATGATGTTCAATAAAGAGGACAATATTTTCAATCGAAGATCAAAGGTTTGTAACAAGGCTGCCAACAAAAGAATTTAAGCTCAACGGAGCTCACTAAGGATACAATTAATGTCAAGGGAAGCTATTTGGTCAAAGTGGACTTAAAAGAAACCAAAGAAGGCCTAAGGTCATCTTTCTAATCTGGATTCAATCAAGCTAACACTTCAAGATAAACCGATCGAGTTTTAGATATCAACAAATATGCCTTTCAACAAGTACCTCACCTCTCATGGCAAAATGGTTCCCGGACTCAAACATCGACTAGACAACACACCTTCACAATTTATCAATCATTGTATATTCAAGCTCAACACTCACTTAGTCAACTCAAGATACTTCCAATCCATGCATGGATCGTTTTCACATGAGATGAGCTAATAGGTAAGTTAATACATGTTTCTCATCCATGGAACTATCTAAATTAAAGATATTGACGATCAATACTCGGATTGCTAAGGCCTTTGAGTCACGACAATTTATTTGCGAAACAACTTTTCATATGTGCACATATATTTTGCAAAATCAAAAGAGATAAAAACATGCAACACACATGATCCAAAAGACATCCATCACCGTAAAACAAAAAGAACTTACTAACTATTACAATCCAAAAGAATATTTACAACCATCACATCTAAAGAATATTTACAAACAAAAAGTAAAGGATTTTCTTAATTATACATCACTAAAAAAATAAAAATACAACCCATTGTCTCAAACAACCCATAACAAGACCAAATAAAAAGATCAACGACTAGAATTCTAAATGCTCACCCCCTCCTAAAAGAAAAATATTATCCTCATTGTGTAAGAATAATATCATCAAAGCACAAAAGAAAGGAGTAAGATAAAGAATCCCCCTAATCACTTGGCATGTGGTGGTGGTGGTGGTGCTGAAGAAGTGGTAGTGGGGGCATCCATATCCGGTTCTTGAGGTGCAGACTCTGAAGTAGGCACCAGAGTAGTGGACTTTGATGCACTAATTTGTGGTCTCTTAAGCTCTGGGTCAGCTGCACTGGACAAACGACTCGTCCCAATCATGGACCTATCTCGGAGAGACTCTTTAGTGACCGTCACAATGATAGACTTCTCCGTAGATCTCAACTCCCCGTGATCCTCTTGGATGATATCAACTCCCAAAGCCTCCACACCGATCTCTATGGAATATGGAATATGCTCTCTCTCAGAGCCGACACTCGAAATCATATTTATAGCAGCCTTGGGAGGTACATCCACAAACCCCAAAGGGAAGTGATATTGGTGGACTTTAATGTTGCTACCTCCTTCTTCAACTTAGTAATATCGGCCTTCATAATCATCATGTTAGCACTCACACCACCCTTCGCCTCCAAAGAAGCCACCCTATTCAACAAAAGCATCAATCCTAGCCCCGTGGTCCTCCACATTTATAGCCAAATGATCCAGCCTTAGGTTCTACTCCTCAATCATCTCTCTCTACTTCTTTCCCTCATCAAGCAATGGGATCAAAGTTGCTGCTATGGCCCTCTATATCAATATAGGAAGAGAGGATGGTAGCCTAGATAACCGAGCTAAGAGATAGATGGTAGACTGGATAATTGGGGGTTAGTCTATCTAAGCATGTGGCTCTGGCTGAGTAGAGGATGAAGGGCTAGAGCAGGAGAGGAAGGGGTTGGGATAGAGGAAGAAGGTATACCAACTCGAGTGCTGGCTCAGAAATATTATTCTCAAGCATCTCAACATCCATAACCAGTGTAGTATCCACCAGGTTCTTCGTGGACTGATCTTCCTAATCCCGTTAGAAATCTGCCTCAATACACCAAATTTCTACAGAAACTGATGGAGTGATCTCCACATTAGTTTTGCTGATAAAAGGCAAACCGACTCTTCTGTATAAGGTTGTAATAAGTCTTGGTAAGGGGAGAGAAGTTTGGAGTTGTTTAGACCAAGTGAGAATCTCTAAAGCTATAATTGAACCGAGGCTCAATTTCTTGTGATCCATGATATAACCTACCAATATCATTTTCATATACCAAATGGTCTCATTTTGAGATGACATAAGGTTGTTGCTGATGAAACCAAACCAATACCTCATAGGAATGTTTAGTTCTTATGTAACAATGGTACTTAATAACCTCTTGCTTACGCTAGAAAAATCTGTCATCATTTGGGTGTAACTAAGATACCTTTTTGACATTAATGCAGTGGCGAACATCCTCTTCTTAGAATCACCAGCTGGTGTTGGATTCTCTTACTCTAATACATCAGATTATCTTTCTGGAGATGAAAACACTAGACAAGACAGTTTCACCTTTCTCCTCAATTGGATGGAAAGATTCCCAGAATATAAACATCGAGATTTCTATGTTGTTGGAGAGAGTTATGCTGGCCACTATGTGCCTCAACTTGCTCAGCTGATCTTATCCCATAGGAAAACAGAGTCCAACTTTGTTATCAACTTGCAAGGAATAGCTGTAAGCTAACTAAGCTTATTCAATTCCTAGCTTGTGTATCTTTATTTTGATAACCCTCATTCATCATCCCAACATCACTTGTAATATCTCCTTGTTCACTCATATTTTCACCTAAAGAGATCACCAAAAATGCAAAATAGAAAATTAAAGGGAACCACTACTAAAAAGAAGTTCAAACTAACACTTTAACGAAAGAATGAAATGCCAATCCCCGATAACAATGCCATTTTTGATAGCATTCAAACATACCTCCTTATAGAAGTATGGACGATCGTTAGCAATATATTTATCCAACTATGAGTCATAATCGAACCCACAGGGATTGGGAGTTGTTTAATTCTAACTTTGAAGTACTCAATCAAATTAATTAATTATAGTCGTTCTAAAATTAATTGTAATAACTAGAACGTAACTAATTTTTTGATGTGATAATTGAACTAAGATCAAGAGATGGAAACCTATCAAGGATATGCGTAATTAAATGTAATTCCAATATGTGAGTCTCTAATATTGAATTATATGGCTAATTTATTTGTAGGTGGGCTAGAAAGCTTGTAACTATAGCTACGGGTAAGTCAATTATGACGCATAAATATGAATTGGTTAAGAATTCATATACGATTGACACAAGAGCCGAAGGAACTTGAGCAAATTTACAGCTAAATGATCTAATACCTTCGTTGATTGAACCCTATCACAAAATTCAATACCAAAATGGGATACCCATAAATATTGTATAATTTTTCAACTTTGAATACTTATTTTCATGCAATATTCAAAGATCAAAATATGAATCTAAGTTTTCAACCATAGATCTACAATTAAAGCTGAAGACAAATGCAAAAACACATCAAATTAGCACATAAAACTCAATTAAATCAAAGATCCATAGTGAAAAATCAACATTCAATCATCAGGGGTTTTAGCTTCTCATGTTCAAAATATAAAAAAAGTTACCAAAAGGGTTCTCCATTACAATGGATTCCTCAAATTTGTGGAGATTCGATGAAAAAATCTCTTCTTCAAGCCTCCAAAAAGATTTCTCTGATGAATGTACCTTCTTTCTTCTAGAATGTGAAAAGTGCAGTACTCAGGGATCTCAGTGTGTACTCTCAAAAGTTCTCTCTTTTCTTTTATACTTCAGATGAAAATATCCTTAATTTCTTCACATCTCACTATTCGATGGTCAAAGTTGATCATTGTTGAACTGATTTGGTGGTCCGCCGAATGTGCACGAGATCGCCTTTTTAATTCATACTTGAACTCTTGGAGTATGTAATATTAGATGACGAAACTATACGTCACCGAGTAAGTTCGATGGTCCACCGAATTGTGACTTGTGTCACTTTTTTGGACCTCAATTCTTCATTCCTTGCTTGCAAGTTTCTGAAAGGTTTGGCGATGTCACTGTTGGTTAATCACAGAATTGGTACTTTCGTCATCCTTTTTCACCTAACACTTGGGGTTGGACACTACAATAAAAGGCGGTCAAGGTAGTCATTCGGCAATCCACCAAACTATTTGGCGATGATTAATTTTCATTGTATTTTTAATAATTTTGCTCCTTTTATCTTATTTTGCTAGAATTTGTCCTTCCATGCATCTCCTTCCTCATTTCTAGCATCAAAGACACAATTTGGTTAATATGTGAGCCAAAAGAGCACATTGAGGACAACATTTTAAGCCCCATATGAGTCCAACATGTGAACTCATCACTCTATACCACTTATACCATATTTATTAAATAAGTTAGTAGGATCTATCACTTATAGTACATAAAAATAAAGAATAAGAGAGGGTTTGAATGACATACCTGTTCAACGATGAAGCACAGCTAGCCGCAACTCATTCAAGTAAACTTTTATTGAAAGTGAGTTGTTGAATTGAAAGTTATAATTTTAGTGTTATAGTGTATTGTTCTTTGTTTTTGGAAATTTGAGAGGGATAAGGGTAATGGTAAATCATGGCCTCATGATGGTCAATGATTGTCTAATCATTCGACTTAATGTATTAAGGAAGGGTAGTGGGATTAAGTCAATATTTTCTTTTTTGAACAATTAGGGTATTCGTCTGCAAATTTAATTTTATTAGTTATGAGTATTAATTATATTAAAATTCAAGGTTTGACATATTAAAATAGGCAATTAAATATTAGGTGTATTGTATTATATAAATATAATTAAAATTACGTTATTGGGAGGAATTAAGACCTAACCCTAGGCTTAAAATTGAGTAAATTGATTATAGAATTATGTGAATCTTTTGGTCTAGATTAGACAGATAGTAATATGGGTGTCTATGGACTCATTTCTTACAAATATTTTATATTTGATAGATTGAAAATGTTCTGAGGCATTGAAAAAAGGAAAAGTATTACTGTATTAGCTATCTTGTCTTTGATTCTTCAGTTGAGGTAGGTTATGATTTATTTTGTATGCTAGAGAGACTCTTAATACTGATTGATATTCATTGAGTAATGTTGTGAAGTTTTCTATACATTTAATTATTGTGGTTTGAATGATTGATATGTAGTTGTGATTGGTCTACAATCCCAAAACCATGAAATTCATAATCTTGAACTTGCTCTATCAAAGTGATGTCTTGAATAAAGAATACTAATGAAATATTGTTAATAAAGTGGGAAGTAATGATAAAGAAAGATGAATTAACTATATTTGGATTGAGTATCACATTCCAATACGATATATTTAGATCCAGTATTAGGTTCAAACACAATATATTTGGATTGGGTTCACGTTCCGATATGATAATATTAAAGAAAAATATATTTAAATGGCTTAATATACTCAATTTTAAAGAATTCATTTTCCAAAAGAGTTTGGTGTAGACGTCTGAGTCCTCGTGTGTGCTCTTTATATTGTTGACTGATTATGTACTTGTTTCATTATGTTGTCACTTGTACTTATTATTTATTGCTTGTTACCTATTAAGTGTTATAGTTGATTTTCTGTTATTACTTTATGCATATTGGTTTCTATTTTGAGTCAACCAAAGATATCTACGCAGTACATGTTGCCTTATATTGATTTCTATTTGTATTTTTTTCTTTATATTCTTTTTTGGAGTGTGGCTAGTGTTCCATCGACTTTGACTTACCCTTAGCTCTAGCCAATCTCTAACATATAAGATTTTAGGATGAGTTATTTCATTTAGATCATGTTGGATTCTCTCATTTATAGAATAATATCCTTAGATTTCGAACATAAACTATCTTATTTATCTATTTTAGTATTTGATACTTTTAGACTTGATATTCGAGATTAGATGTCCTTAATGCAATGACTTTTAGGTTTTGAGAACTGCAGTGTAATAGACCTTAGTTTTTTTTTTATTATTTCTTACTTTTAGTTTTTTTTATTATTTCTTACTTTTATAAATTTGATCTTGCGCATTATGACATATTTCATAAGTTGAACAACTAATATAAGTTGGAGTTTGTATTGTTGGCCTGCCCACCTAGGATGTTATGTGTGGGTTTCACTCATGGCCCACTTTGGATCATGACAAATTTGGTGTCAGAGCTTTAATTTCAGTAATCTCATCTACAATGACAGGTCTAGTAGAGTCTTGTGGAACACTATGGGGATACCTTTACTTTTCTTCGAGCGGCTATAGGACTTTAGGAAAACTTCTTTCCTCATTTCATTCATGTTATTTCTTGAATCCAATTGGTATATAATCTTATTCATTCTATTTCATAGATGGTTAGAACTAGAGAAACAATAGTACCTAAGCTAGCCATTTCGATTGTAGGCCAAAGAGGAGGAGTGATGAGAGGTGTGGTAGAGATCACAAGAAAAAGCCTACCAAGATAGAGGTCAGACAGCTGGGCCAACCAAAGAAAGAGCAGTGGCCCCTCCACCAGTTGATGAGGTAGCTAGAGAAGATTCATCGTAAGAAAAAACCATCCCAGCCTACTCCAGAGATGATCCACCAGGTTCTCATCTATCTAAGCGGGTTATCTGATCAGGGGTAAGCACCCCCAACACCTCAAATTTAAGGACTATAACATGTAACTGTTGTCGACCCTCGTACGAATGCATCCTTAGAAACATACATATTTCCTCGATTGACTATAAGGTCTATAATGACTAGTGATCAGCATGACCTCTTTGCTAAGTTCTTAAAGTTGAAATGCCAAGTATTTAGAGGTACTAAATCTGAGGATACTTATGATTTCCTTGTTGATTGTCATGAGTTGTTTCATAAGATGAATATAGTAGAGCGATTTGATGTTGACTTTGTTATGTACCATCTCCAGGGAGATGCTAAAATATAATGAAGGTCTTATATTGAGTGCCGACTAACGAGGGCACCACCTATGAATTAGCTAGCTTTTTCTAACTTTTTTATGGAGAAATATATTTCTCAGACCTTGAAGGACAGGAGAAGAGACGAGCTCTTTAAAATAAAGGAAATATGTTAGTTGCAGCCTATGAGGCCAACTTTTGTGTCTTATTCAAATATTCTACTCAACTTTGCTTCAGTCCAAAAAAGTGAAATCATCTGTAACAACCCGAATATTTTCTAAAACTCCTTATGGTTGGCCTTATATTATTTACTACTGGTCATGGTTGAGTTTTGGTGACCACAGGTTGAGTTTAAGTGGCCGAACGCAAAACGGGTCTGTTAGTGGCTTAGAGGAACTGTTTTGGCAGTGTACTTAAAACTGTCATAACTTTTGATGTAGGTTTATAAGTGTGGGATAATATATAAAAAGTCATAGCTCTTTGAGTTAGCTTCGCAACGCAACTGGTTTCACTCAATTCGGAGTTCAGATTAAAACGTTATGGCCCAAATAGTGGGACTGTCTGAAATTCGGAAGACATTGGAGATAGGCTCAGACAAATGGTTAAGGACAGGCCCACATTCCGTGAAACTTGTCACAGTCCGTGAGGGGTGTCGTGGGGTGTTCTAGTGAGCTAGAGATGGCCAGGAACCACCCCATAAGACAAGTCAAAGGCCACGGACCACCAAACGGTCCGTGTGCACTTTGACGAGCTGTAAGCTGTCCCGTCAAGTGAGACAGTGGCTTGGCCAGGCTGTGGCTAACCTAAATGGCTAAGGGAGAGGTCATGGGACCATGAAATGATCCGTTGAAACTCAGACGGTCCGTGTGAAGGTTCGTCAAGTGTTCCAGAAAGTCCTCCGATAGTTCGCGTTGAAATATTGTCTAAGTATGGTTTGATGGAGCTTGGGACGGGCCGTGTGACACTCTCACGGCACTGTAGCTGCCATGGGACACTGTTTTGGCAGTTTAAAGTCCATTTTATTAAGGGTGTTTTTGGGATTTTGCCTTTTCCTAAGCCTCTTTTAAGTCCCCTAAGGTCCCCAAATCCCCATCGACATTACGTAAACCGTACACCTTCACTACAAACACTCTCAAGGTTTCCAT
>JBCEWC010007758.1:0-20959 GCA_038996855.1 Solanum aculeatissimum | reverse complement strand
TGATGCTATGATGGCTTGATCAAGGACTTTCGGGTTCTCCTTCGCCATGTCACATCTAGGCCCCCTATCCGGGTCGTTACAGCTATGATGGCTTGATCGAGGACTCTCTGGTTCTCCTTCACTATGTCACATCTAGGCCCTACTCTCGGGTCGTGACAAATATGGTAGACTCCATAATCAATTCAATGCACCTTGAGAGTGATTAACTTATTATCTCCGGAGAAAAGGGGGGTTTGAAAATAAGAATTTAAATTAAACTAAATGAATGCAAGTAATGAAAAATCAGTGTAAGAGCTAACTAGGGTTAAATATTCTCCATGAATCCTTAACGTGGTAGTATCGGACCAATGAAATTCTTTTCCGGTGTGTAGTTGTAGGATAGTAAGTTCAGTTTACCTAAGTCTTTGATCCAAAAAATAGGTAAATTTCACCCTGAAACTTGATTTGTTCTGTGGTGTGCCACTACTATTCATTACTTTTATCCCAGTATAGCCTCCCCTTTAATTTGGTTAAGTTTATTAGACGAGAAAAAGCTCAATCGTCTCCTGTTAATTACCTCTTTTTTTATTTATCACTTTCTTAATCAAAAAATTAATACTAGTCGAGTTCTAATGTTGGCCATCAATAATAATTAATTAAAGTGAAGAGAATAATTAATATGCCCTAATACACCTTTCAAGAATTACACATTAACTGATTTTACCTTGTTAGTTCATCGTGGTTCCCACAACCCTAGTTGTGGATTAAGCTATACATTATTAGTGTAAACACGGAGATTATGATGTAGAAGAACATAATTAAGCACTTACAAGATGAAATTGAAATCACAAAATCAAACTCTTCAATTAAGATCACGAGTTTGAATCAAGAACACACAATGTATGGTAAAATCCTAAATGTATTCACTAAAACAAGGTCAAACTTCGTTCTCCCTAGAAACTTGATGAAAAATAATCTAAAAACCTATTTATAATAAGTAAAATATAAATCCAAAATGAACTAGGAATATTATGCTAGAAATTTTCACAGGACCTCTTTACGACTCGTAAACCACTTTACGACCCGTAGATCGAGGTTTTGTAGATTCTGGCAGTGTTCAAGAGTTAACTTATATGAAACCATTCCACAGCCCGTGTAAGATTCTACAACCATGGAAGGTCTCATCTGATGACTTTTCAGCATATCTCTAATTTTTTATGCTCAAGGAACGACCTTCACTCTACGTCTTGTGTAACATTAAACGGCTCGTGAATCCTCCTCGTAGAGTTGACTTCAACATTGCACCCCTCACTGGTACTTTATACAAAACCCTCTCCACGACTCATGGACTACTCCATAACTAATAGAGGGTCTCGTGGAACACTAAAAACCAACAACTTTCGCATTTTTCTCTCAAAGGTTTGCCAACACTGTAATCCTTTAAAACAAACATAAAAATACAATTAAACCTACTAACATTGCATTGAGAACACATAAAATTTTATATTTTAAGCATCAAAACAGCTATATATTTGCAGCATATTAGTGTGTGGAATATACGACTTGGTCAATGAAGAGTGTTGCAGCACTATGCTTATTAGGGAAATGGACTTGTCTAGGATCATGACATAAGGAGAGATACTTGAAGGAGAAAATCTTAGAAATAGGAAGAGTGGTGTAACAATCAACATGTTTTTAGCCTAGAAAATGAAAGTTAAGATATTTTGAACTGGCTTGGTCACACGAGCCAGTCTATGACTCGTGGACGGTACCACAGGTCGTAGGTGGGTTCGTGGAATTGAGTCAAGAAAGATGGAAATTTTTTAATTTTCTATAAGTGACTTCATCATTAATGGTATGGGTCATCGATGGAACCACGACCCATTAAAGACATCGTCGAAGGGACCTTTGAAGAATGAAAAATTTTCTAAGTATGGGCAATTCCTACGGAAGGACTTATGGCTAGTGAATGGAATGATGAGTCGTCCTGAATGTTTGTGGTTTGAAAGGTGAAGATTCCAGTAGCTAAAAAAAAAATTCACCGGTTCTACGAGCCAAGTCACAAGTCGTAGATTGAACCACGACCTATGATGGGGTCTCATGGATGGCTCTGGAAGTTTTTAATGTAGGGCATTTTTGACATTTTAAAATTTATTTATGTACTAAAATATGTCATTTTTTCAATATTAACAAACTTAACCTTCATAACCTCTATAAATTATATTCCTAACCAATATTAATTCATTCATCCTCATAATTCTCTCAAAGATTTTCCCAATATTTCTATCTCTAGAAGAAGGATTCCATTGAAGCTAGAGTTCAAAGCCTTGATAAGAATCTCAAGGTTTTTCTACTCCAATTCATAAGGATTCTATTTGAGATATGTAGGTCTTCATTCATGGATTAGTTTCATCCATGAAGCCTAACCAAAATCTCTTTTTATCATAGTTTTATGATGATTTCTTATGAGTTTTTATGCTATACTTCCCAATGCATGAATTATGATTATTCCATGGTTATAAAACCTAATTAAGCATGACTTATGAAGAATTACATGATTCATAGGATATCCAAGTGAAAGTATATGTTTTCAAGCATGTATGACTAGGGCTTGTTGAATAGACATGGGTTCCTTTACTAATAATTCAATTTGATTTCAAATATATATTACCTCTATGAATTTCATTCAATTGGATGGTTTTGATTAAATTATTCATGGACCTACACTTAGCCCTAGTCTCTCAAGATAATCTATGGATTTCATGATTATGATCTCGAGTGTGTAAAAGCATATTTTAAATAACAATGGTGATAATGTGTAAGACAGTGATTATGATGTTATAATTATAATGATTTTATGATAAGGAGGGTGGTTAAGATCCTAATGTTGATGATGATTTTAAGGTCAAAATATCTACCAACACTCTATGAAAGCAAAAGTAGATGGACTATTCTTGTGATGTGAGATGTTTTCATGAATGATTAAGATGACTATTTTACAAGCTATAAAAGTATGATTTTAATGAAGTATGAATTATGTTGAAAATTATATATATTCATGATTTATGTATTCCGTGGGATATGACATAGCATTGAATGAGATTTGGGGTAGGAACTCAACCTAAGGGGTCCTTAATGTAAAGCTTACCTTTATCATAACTATGTGTGGTTGTAGCTGATGATGATTATGTGTCTATATGATACTATGCCAGTGGATCCACATATGTAAAGCATATGCAAAAATGGAAAGGTTCCTATAAGGTTCATGTTAAAGCACTTACCAAAATGGGAAGGATCCTATAAGGTAAGGTATAGTCTACCCTAGCAAAGTAGACTACTCTTTTGCTTGGTGTAGAGGCAATATCAAAATTCCATGTAATAGTCTACAAGGTCTCATATGTCGTTTATGTTCCTATTAACATATATGTATGTTAGGGTTTATGAAAGGATTATGATAATGTTCTCCTCAAGATTTTAAACTTGCATTTCTCATACATATTGTGTCCTTTCTCTACTGATTATGATTACACATATTGATATCATTGTGATTTTCCTTTTTTGATGGCATATTGACATACTTAGTATTTTTCATGTACTAACACATACCTTTTTACCTACATGATCTAACCATGTAAGGATAGACGACGAGGCCACTATTCCATTTCGTGGCTAGCTTGGGACATGAACTTGAAGATTGATTGATGAGTTCACATGCATTGGGAACCAACCCCTTTACGATGCTTTTCCATTTAGACTATGTTACTTTTTATGTATATCTTGAGGGTGAGCTAGTATGTTATGTTCTAGGCCACACCAAGATCTTATGATATAGAGGCATGTTTTGGATACTATAAATTGATATAAATTCCCCTAAAGAGAACTCTAACATTTCTAGCCTTATGCATTCTACTTGCATATTATCCTATGTATGCTTATTTTACCTTATGAATGCTTATGATATGAATACGAGGATTGAATAGGAGTTCCTTGGGTGTTACATTCATCATGTCACGGCTAGGCCCGAGGTCCAAGCCTGTCATGAACCGGGTAGGGGGCCTAGATGTGACATGGTGAAGGAGAACCCGAAAGTCCTCGATCAAGCCATCATAGCATCATTACACACATCATCGGTTCGGAAGCGCGGAAGCTAAACACATAACACATAAGCTCTAAGGGATTTGGGACTTGGGACTCAAGCTATGGAGATGATGTCGGGAATGGATAAGCAAGTATTCACATAACACATAGCAATTATCTCTAAGGGAACGAGTAAGGGGAACTCAACTATAGAGGCACACCGAGATTATGGGACTTTCCACATTAGTCAATCAAGATTCCCAACATTCACATCATAAGCATAATAAGAGACTAATTCCATAATTAAGGGTAATAGCATAGTATTACATAACCAAAATGTTTATCATAACAAGCCAACGTACAAGAGTTTAGAATGGTTCATAAGCCTCTACATAGATGAAATGGGACCTCGACATAGTTGAGGATCACCCTTAATACATAAATGAAATAAGTGTAAAAATAAAACTAGGTGGATAGAAGGTGGCTATTGCCCTTGAACAAAAGGGCTCACCACTAGTACAAGTCTTCAAGAGTAATCACACGTCGTTCGGTGGAATGTGAAAGTCATCTCCGGCACCTACATGGTTAGATCATGTAGACAAGAGTATGGGTTAGCACAATAAAGTACTAAGTATGTGGGCATCCAATGCGTATGCACATGAGCCTATAGCAACCTACATGTCAAGGGCACATATATAGAAGTGAATATAAGAAAGGATAATATACAATATGCCATGAAAGTCATGATGCATGGAATGCCATAATGTGTAGTATAGAGGGGATGAAACCATAACCAACATCACAAGTCCATGTGAGCTACAACATGACCTTGCCCAATGTGACCTCCCATTGGATCGAAGAAGACTACTTGCCAAAGGTAATCTTCACCACACCTTACGACCTGGTCATTTCGATGTGATGACCACCTTTCTTATGACCTGGTCATTTCGAAAGGGTTTACATTCATAGAATATCATACCATATCATATCAAGGCATACCTTACGACCCGGTCATTTTGGTAGCAACCTATGTAGGCCCATAGTTTCGGGAAAGGAGTAGAACCCGTGGGGATAGCCCACCTACTACTTCAATCCTTCTCGGTACTAAGTCATCATCCCACAAGAATATGTATAGATATATATGCATGTTTTTAAATGGAAACTTGACACTAGAACTTCAAATCATGCATACTTAGGCTTAAAAGCCAAACATACTTTCAAATACTATCATGCATACTTAACAAGAGTTAAACATAGTTCATAGTCATGCATCATGTGCTAATAATCCAAACCAACGTTCATGTCATGCTTCATGCACAAGAGTAGCTCCATTCATATCATATCATATCATATCATGGTGGTGCAAGAATCCAATATGCTCAAAGAGCCATGGCAAGGGACTATGTGATCACAAGTCTTAACATATCAAATCATGGTCAAAATCATGTTAGGGACTTGTTCCACATCAAAACATTCACAATCAACCCATGAATCATGCATGCAATTCCATGAGGGACAATATGAATAGCATGGGTAATGGAATTCAAACTTTACATTCAATACAAGAGTAGTTCATGAGAAATTCAAGTCAAATATATCTTTAAAACACCATTTGGACAATACCCATGCATAAATCAATAGTATAAGAACATGCATAACTTGATCAAGATCAAACCATTAAACTTTCATGAAATTCCAACTCAAAACAACATTTAAATCACCTAATATCTACAACACATAATTCCAATCAATTATTTACTTGAAAATCTAAAGAACCAAACCTTAATTGAAAACTTAAAAAAAAACAAATTTAAAGAGGAGGGTTCTTGGGCCTTCAAGGATGAAAGGAGATCCTTGAATCAAAACCCACATACCTTACAATCCCAAAGGAATTGAAGAATAAAACAAGCCAAGGTTATCTTCCCCAAATTTCTTCAAGCTTCAACAATGGAGGCCAAGAGGACTTAAGAATTTTCAAAGTGTAAAGAGGAGGCTTAGAATGGATGAAAAGGGGTTAGGGTTAGGTTAAGTGGGTTTAGGGGACCTTAGGATGCCTAAAAGGGGCCTAGGAATTAATTAAATCACGAAAATACAATTAATGAAACGGACACTTAACTATAAAACAGTGCTAAACGGACTAGATACAGTGGCCATCCAAATGCTCACTGTCCTTGTAAGCCACCGTGAAACAACACTTAGCCAAATTTTCAATGTGAACTCTTGGAGGACTTTTTGGAACACTTCACGAAGGGGGTTCACGGGCCGTGTGGCTTCACACGGACCGTGTACTGGTCCGTGGAGCCACACTTGGCCCAAGAACCAACCCCAAACCAAGGCCAGCACATTGTCTTCCCAAATGTACCCCCAAATGGACCGTTTGAGGTCTCACGAACCGTTTGAGGTCTCACCGACCGTTTGAGGTCTCACCGACTGTGGGGTGGTCCGTGAGACCTGACTTGGTCCATGGGTTGGGTCCAGACCACTCTGAACCCATTGGACCATGTCACGGACCCCCACATGGTCCATGGACCCCCACATGGACCATGGACCCTCACACGATCCGTAGTCCTCTCCTTGGGCCATTTTCAGGGCCTATCTTCAATGTCTTCCGAATTTCAGGCATTCTAACTATTTTGGCCATAACTTCCTCATACGAACTTCGAATCAAGTGAAACCAGTTTCTTGGGAAGATCATTCAAATATATTTACTTTGATATGTATTATCCCACACGGTTCAACCCGCATCAAAAGTTATACTACCTCAAACCTCACTGTCCAAACGACCTCTCTAGGCCACCAAATGATCTGTTTTGTGTTCGGTCACTTAAACTCAACCCGTGGCTACCAAAATTTAACCATGACCAGTATAAAATTATACAAGACCAACCATAAGAGGCTTTCAAAAAAATTTGGGTTGTTACAAAGCCATGACAAGTATAGAGTCTAACAGGGCTCACTATGATGGTGGATTCCAATATGATAGGAGTGGTGGAGGTGGTCATTTCCAACAAGACCAAAAATCTCAATGAAAGGGTCAACAAATGCTCCAAATCAAAGGTTCTTCAATGATAGGGTGGCAAACCCTAAAGCTCAAGGAGTAAATGGTGGGCCAACCTCTCCTAGGTGTGCAATTATCGGTTTTGGTCATTGTGACTTCGTTGGAGTCTGGAGAAAAATTGAGGGAGAGGGGTTGATAGGTTGTCATTTGCATGGGGTTTTTGGTGGGCGTTTTTGCGAGTGGAAAGAGATGTGGGGAGAGATGATTTTTTGGGTCGTTGGGAGAGTGTTTTGCCGGCGAGGGGAGAAGAAAGGGAGAGGGGTGGCACTATTTGTAGCTTAAGGGTGTCATTTTTCTAGGTGGTTTTTGGAAGGGGAAGAGGGGTCATTTGGTTTCTATGGCTGCCGACGGGGATTTGGTAGGTGCCTGCAGTGGCTGGCAAAGAGGGGAAATGGAAGGGGTGACTGGTTGATTTGTGAAGATGGATGGGAGATTGGTGGTGCAAGATTGAGGGAGGTGTGGTGGTTGGTTTTTTTGTCAATCCAAGGTGACGTGTGTGTGCTTGTTGGAGGAATTTGGTGGAAGAAAGGAAGGTGTCGGCCATGGTCAAAGGGGAAAGGTGAAAAGTGATCAAGGGATTTGGGGAGTTTTGGGGGGATTAAGGATTAAAATGGAAATAAGAAATAGTTTTAATTTAGGCCATTGGATCAATGGTTGAGATGAAATCTTGTGAATTGGGTTGGATTCGAGTCAAAATAATGAATCATCCGGATTTAATTGAATGAAATTAAATGGGGGGCTTTAAAATTGAGCCACAAATTGATCCAATTTAGGCTAGAATTGAAAGAAATTATATGGAATTTGACTAAAATTGAAATGAAATGCAAAGAAATTGACTATAATTGAAATGAATTGGATTAAAAAGGTTATGAATTAAATAAATTGGGATAAAATTAAATTGATTGTCATCTAATTAATTCTAATATGCACACAAATTAAAAATATCATTTCAAATAGAAATCTTTACGTAATACATGCTAAAAGTATTATTTAAAAATATTAATCATATTAAAATATTATTTTTAAATTAAAAAATTGATAAAATAATATATTAAAAATATACAATGCATTTAAAATATGATATTGATATAACAATAATGATAATAATAATAATAATAATAATAATTAATAATAAATATTACCACTACTATTATTAGTACTACCAAAATAATTATTCTTATAATAGAGTAAATAATAAAAAAATAACAATAACAATAATAATGAAAGTAATAAAATAATTTTCTTTTTAAATATAACGAACAAATTCTCAATGTTAAGAAAGTGTTAAAAACATGTAATTATTGGATAAAAATTGAAAATAAACTTATTTATTTAAAAAGTGTTTTTTTTTTAAAAAAAACATATTTTAATCAAATGTCAACCTAGAAAGGTTATAGGTCGGTCAAAATTGGGTGTCAACAGCTGTCCCTTCTTTTCTCGAGAATGAGGGATGAATTGTCGAGGAAAGAAAGTTGAAGGAGTAGCCAATTTTATTCGATCGATGGAATATTATCGGAGGGACCAAATAGAACAAAAAGGGTTGTGAAACATATTACGGCCGAAACTTTGATTTTCAAGTCGCCTACATATAAATGGTTATATGAGAATCAGGCCATGTGTAGTTCTGAATTTAGGAACGAAGGATATCCCTAAAGATAAAATTAATCGTGCATGACTTGAAATAGTGGGATAGCGCTTGAAATGGAAGGATAAGATGCTAGAGAAATAATTTGGGTATGATAGAAAAATAAGTACCGAAGGATAGTACAGATGGTGTGAAAAAGAGCAAAGGGTTCAATGTAATCGCTAGCAGAATAAGAAGCATATCTTTGAAGCGAAAGGCGAAATCTACAGAAGTCCACAGATTTTGCGATGTGTAACTTTAAGAAAACAGTAAACAGAATGGTTAGAGTGCGTATATTAAAGAATGAAATAATAATAAACATGATGCAAATTCCCACTTAGACCATGAGATTTGTTATAAGACGATAAGGATGGTGTCTTAAGCTATGATGCCTTGGGTTATGATAATCATAAATTATATCCTCAGGTATATGATGTCCGTAGACCATGAAAGATGATGTCTTTGCGCGATGAAACTTTCGGATCATGATAAACATAAATTAAATCCCTAGGCCATGAAATGATGTCCTTAGGCCATGAAAATGATACCTTTGGACCATGACGCCTTAAGGGCATGATAAGCAGAAACTAATCCCTAGGCCATGATATGATGTCCTTAGGCTATGAAAATAATGTCTTTGGGCTATGACACCTTAGGGGTAATAATATTTTCTTGTAATTTTTGAGTCAATATCATGTAAAATATAATTTTTGGGCATTATGCAAAATTATTCGAGCCAATATC
Source organism: Solanum aculeatissimum (assembly GCA_038996855.1). NCBI lineage: Eukaryota > Viridiplantae > Streptophyta > Magnoliopsida > Solanales > Solanaceae > Solanum > Solanum aculeatissimum. The sequence continues at coordinate 11,477 of JBCEWC010007758.1, read as the reverse complement.
ATGCAAAAATATAATTTTGGGCACATGCAGTTTAAACTCTCGAGCCAAAATATGTAATGCAAATTTTCAAGCCAAAGTAATGTAATGCAATTTTTGGCCCAAAGTGATGTAATGCAAATCTCGAGCACATGCAATTTTTAGGAAAAAATAATGTGATGTAATTTTTAGGATAAAATAGTGTAGTGCAATCTTTGAGCCAATATCATGTAAATTCGGGAACATGCAATACAAATTTAAGGCCAATATTATGCATTCCAGGCACATGCAATGCAAATCTCAAGCATATGAAATGCAACTTTCGGGCCAATATCATATAAATTTGGGCAAATGCAATGCAAATTTAGGACCAATATTATTCATATCCGGGCACATGCAATGCAAATCTAGGACTCATGTGATTTCTCAGGCCTATATCATGCAAATTCGAGCATATACAATGCGAATCTCGGGCCTAATGCAATGCAAATCTCGGTCACATGTAATTTTATCAAGTGCATGTTATTTTTCGGCCTCAAATACAATGCAAAGCATAGAGTAATATTTTATCTTACTAAAATGACTATCGTTCAGTCAATATCAAAATGTGCACCTATCTTTGTTGTATTCAAAGAAAAATAGTCAGTTCCTAAAAAAGGGGAAGGTTGATTTGTGCCTTCACCATGATGGGTGTACTCCACTTGTCATTGATAGCCAGCTTTTCATGTCCATTTAAAGGTCATTCTTCAATTCTGAATTCAGATTATTGAAATTTTTGAGAACCACTAAAAATAATTTGCCCCAATTTGTAGAAAATGATTCTGAAAGAATTTTGAGATCCTCTCAAAAATTCTGTCCAAGTTATTTGTATGATAAAGAATATGCTCTTTTTTAGAAGAATTTTTTATCACGGTCCAAGCCAAGGGCCTAGACAGGACACGACGAATGGAAAACCCGAAGGCAACCCAAATAAGCCTCTTAACATACCATTTGCACATCTTTGATTGCGGAAGCATAATCAAGAAAGTAAAAAATAATTATAAGGGAATCGAGACTTTGGACTCACGCTGTAGGGATATTTTAGGGGAGAGCATTTGCATAAATCGCATAACAAATAAAGTCTAAGGGTCGGATAAGTATGACTCACGCTATGGGGATGTTGTCGGGACTTGGGAGTTCCATCATATCATCAACAAATATCATCACTTAGAAGGGAGTAGGGACTAAGGGAAATCTTGCATAATCACATACGCATAATGGGAGCCAAGTCCAATACATACATTTTCATATCCAATTAAACCTCTAATATGAATAGAACGGGGGCCAAGACATCTCCCGGGATCACCCTCAAAGATAAGTATCGAAAATATACAAGTCTTAATTAAAATATGAAAGTAAAGTGGATATTGTCCCTGAAGTGGAGAACTCACTAGTAGCAATCTTCAAGTAATCCGGCTAGCCACGTGGAGGAGGATGAGGATGGGTAGGAGTTTCGGTTCCTACATGGTTAGATCATGTAGTTAAAATGTATGTGTTAGTACTTGGAATGTACTAGTATGCGGTGCAAGCAAAGAAAGTAGGCCATGATAATCGAGATGCATAATCATGATCAATAGACATAAGCTCAATATAACATGTAAAATATTAGCTTTACTTGCACATGGAAGGAGATAATCAAACTAGCATAACGTAACATACATATGTGGGAGGAGACCTTAACTGACATATAAGACCAAGTGAGCTACTACTTGAAATTCTGATGCTTAACTCCTCACCAAAAAAGGAGTGGTATACTTGCCAAGGTAAATCCAACTTAACCCCACATAGTGGGTAGCTTGACCTAGTTGGATCCACTAGTAAATACAAACATGATCCATGTATATAATGCATGAAAATAGACCATCATGGAGTGCATAATAATAACATCATATGGAAGAGTTCATAAATACTTTCATGTAGTTGGAGAAAAAGATGATTAAACTTGTGGGAAGGAAGGTCCCCACAATCAAACCTGCATACCTTAGTAATTTAATGGAGAAATATTTGGCTTAGTGATGAAGAACTGAAACCCTAATTTGGGTCTTCTTGCTTGAGCTATTGAAAGAGGCTTTGAGAGAGTTTTGGGACTTTAGATATTTTGGAATGGAAAGGGAATGAGTAATTTAGGGTTGAAAAGGTTGATAAAGGCCATTTGAGGGGTAAAACAACGTAGTTTAGGCTTTAATTAATAAGAAATGTTGAATTTTCCCTTATAAAATCCTGTCGGAAGGGATCACGAGACCCCGTTCACGAGTCGTGGTCCATTTTATGGGTCGTATAAATGGTTTCGTCAGATGCCACCAATGAACTTTTAGAGACTGTTCCTGACCCACAAATCCACGACACAACCTATGGCTCGTAGAATTTTCTATGGGTCGTCTGATAAGTTGTGGATCAAGTTCTTCAAGAACCCCAATTTTACCTACTCTAGCCCTCATTCTACGAATAATATTTATGACTCCTGAAATGATATACGACCCGAAAAAACTTTTGTACAAAGTTGATTCTCAAAATTGAGCTACTGGAATTGTTCACGAACCACTGTACAGCTCGTACTTCAATCTACGACTCTTAAACCCCTTCATAACAATAGCGCTTCAGAAAATTTTCAGGACTCTTTTCTTGGACTTTAACTTCTCTTGAGTAGGGTCTTACAATATCTCTCCCTTGGGAACATTCATCCCCAAATATGCTAAGGCAAGCTCTAAAGAACGGAACACATGCACTATATGCCAAATGCGCCACATATAACAGTGCAACACATGCACCATTAAAATTTTAAACTATGTCTTAAATTGTATTTGCAATGCAACCTCAAAATCATATAACCATGCATAGATAACATGAGAATGGCATGCAATGAAAGGAGGCTCTAGAATAGGAGATATTATAGTACCTAAAGCTTGATTAGAATGGAAGAGATAGGGATATCGCTTTTTCATATCGGGTTCGGCTTCCCAAGTGACACTTTCTACATGTTGGTTCCTCCAAAGAACCTTGACGGATACAATATCTTTGTTTCTTAACCTTTTCACTTGCCTGTCTAATATTTCCATTGAAACTTCCTCATAAGTCAAATTATCTTCCACCACATCCACAACATCTAAAGGAATTATAGAACTTGGGTCACTTACATACTTTCTCGACATAGATACATGGAAGATCGGATGAACCATACTCATCTCCATATGAAACTCTAATTCATAGACAACCATATCAACCTTTCTTAGAATCCTATAAGTCCCTACAAACCTTGGTCTCAATTTTCCCTTCTTACCAAACCAGATCACACCCTTCATGGGTGACACCTTCAAATAAATCCAATCATCAACATTAAACTCAAGTTCTCTCTTTCTCGCATCAGAGTAGGACCATTGCATACTTTGAGTCATTTTCAATATGTCTCTAATCAATCTCACCTTCTTCAGATCTTCTATAACAAAATTCGGTCCTAACAAGGCATTCTTCCCCACATCAAACGACCCAACCAGGGATCGATAACGTCTACCATAAAGAGCCTTAAAGAGAGTCATTTTGGTGCTAGAGTGGTAGATATTGTTGTAAGCAAACTCAATAAGTGAAAAATGTTCATCCTAACTACCCTTAAGCTCCAAAATACAAGCCCTAAGAATATCTTCAAGAGTTTGAATTGTCCTTTCAGCTTGACTGTAACGACCAAAAATTTTTTGAAACTTTTTATGGTTGATCTTGTATGATGTTATACTGATCATGGTTGAATTTTTGGTAGCCATGGGTTGAGTTTAAGTGGCCGAATTTAAAACGAACCTTTTGGTGGCCTAGAGAGGTCGTTTGGGAAGTGTACTTTGAGGAATCGTAACTTTTGGTACGGTATGAACTATGTGGGATGCCATATATAAAATTGAATATCTTTTATTTATCTTCACAACGCAACTGGTTTCACTCAATTCGGAGTTCGTATGAAGAAGTTATGGCCAAAGCAGTGAGACTGCCCGTAATTCAAAGGACGCTGGAAATAGGCTCTTAAAATGGTCCAAGGACAGGACCATGGACCGTGTTAAGGTCCACGGTCCGTGTAGGGGTTAGTGGGGGGTTCCATCGGGCTCCTGGTGGCCAGGACCCTGGCTATGGACCAAGTTAAGTCCCACGGACCACCCCACGGTCCGTGAGACTCCAAATGGACCGTGAAGGGGGTCCGTGAAGGGGGTCCGTGAAGTGGGGCAGTGTGTGTCCAAGGTTGTGGGGCTGGTATCTGGGCCAAGTGTGGCTCTACGGACCAGTAAACGGTCGGTGTTAAGCCACACGGCCCGTGAGACCCTTCCGTGAAGTGATCCAGAAAGTCACTGAGAGTTCAAGCCAAAGACGAGACCAAGGCAAGGTACACAGTCCGTGTACCACAGGACGGACCCTGGTGACTTCTGTGTGGCACTGTATACAGTTAATTAATTCATTTCATTAATGGTTAATTCGTAATTTAATTAAATCATATGCCCCTTTTAGGCTTTCTAAGGTCCCCTAAACCCCCTTAGCCTAACCCTAAACCCTTTTCATCCATTCTAACACTCTCTATTACACTTTAAAATTTTCTAAATTCTCTTGACCTCCATTGTTGAAAGTTTAAAGAAATTTTGGGGAAGATCATCCTTGTTGTGAAATTCTTCAATTCCATTGGTCAATTACAAGGTATGTGGGTTTGATTCATGGATTTTCTTTCATCCATGAAGACCCAAGGACCCTCCCCTTTAAATTTGATTTTTAAGTTTTAATTAAGGTTGGATATTTTAAATTTTGAAGTAATTAATTCATTGGGATTATGTGTTGTAAAAATTAGGTGATTTAAAGTTGGTTTGAGTTTGAATTTCATGAAGGTTTAATGGTTTGATGATGATCAAGTTATACATGTCCTTTGTACTCTTGATTTATGCATGGGAAGTATCTAAATGATGCTTTGAAGGTGGATTGACTTGAATTTCTCATGAACTACTCTTGAATTGAATGTAAAGTTTGAATTCCATTACCCATGCTATTTATATTGTTCCTCATGGCATTACATGCATGATTCATGGATTCATGATGAAAGTTTTGATGTGGGCTAAGTCCCAAACATGTTTATGACTATGATTTTGAACAAGTATGGGTTTGGCTAAGTTGTGATCACACTAAGTCTATGATATGGCTCTTTGAGTAACATGGGTGTTTATACCAATATGATTTGACAAGAATGATATGAATGGAGCTACTCTTATGCATAAAGTATGACATGAAAGGTTGTTTGGCTTTTTAGCCTATGATGCATGGCTATGAAATATGCTTGACTCTTGTTAAGTATGCATAAGAGTATAGAAAGTATGTTTGGCATCTAAGCCCAAGTATGCATGATTTGAAGTTCAAGTGTCAAGTTTCGTTTTAAAAGCATGTATATGTATACGTATTATTGTGGGATGATGACTTAGTACTGAGAAGGATTGGAGTAGTAATTGGGCTATCTCCAAGGGTCCCACTCCTTTCCCAAAACTATGTGCCTCCATAGGTTGCTACCGAAATGGGAGACCCGTAAGGTATGCTTTGACATGATATGTTATGCTATGTAAATCCTTCCTAAATGGGAGACCTTTAAGGAAGGTGGTCATCACACTGAAATGGGAGACCCGTAAGGTGTGGTGAGATTACCCTTGGAAAGTAAGCTTCCCCGATCCAATGGGGGAGCTTTCATTGGGCAAGTTCATGTTGTAGCTCACATGGATTTGGATGTCGGTTATGGTTTCATCCCCTCTATTTTAAGTATTATGGCATTTTATGCATCGTGATTTCATGGCATATTGATATATTGTTCTTTCTTATATTCACTTATGTATATGTACCATTGCCATATAGGTTGTTATAGGTTCATTTGCATATGTATTTGCATGCTCGCATACTTAGTACTTTATTGTGCTAACCCATACTCTTGTCTACATGTTCTAACCATGTAGATGTCGGCGACGATCTCTATCTACCTTTGCCCGACGAGTGATCATCTTGAAGATTTGTGCTTGTGGTGAGCCCTTTTATTCAAGGGCAATAGCCACCTTCTATCTACCTAGTTTTGATATGTTATTTTCTTTACTTATGTATTGAGGGTGAGCCTCAAACTATGTTGAGGCCCCGCTTTATCTACGTAGAGGCTTGTTGGACAAACTAAACTCTTGTACGTTGGCTTGTAATTGTTGAATATTATGATTATGGAGTGTTATTCTTATGAGTTTTCACAATGGAAATGATACTGATTATGTGTATGACTTGATGTTGGGAATTGTATTTAACTATGTGCTTATGTGGAAAGTCCCATAATTCCGGTGTGCCCCCATAGCTTGAGTCCTACTTACCCGTCCCTTAGAGATAATTTCTATGTGCTATGTGAATTCATCTTTATTCCATTCCCGAAAACATCCCCATAGCTTGAGTCCAAAGCCCCCTTTTCCCTTAGAGCTTATGTGTTTACTTCCGCGCTTCTGAACCGATGATATGTGTGATGATGCTATGATAACTTGATCGAGGAGTTTCGGGTCTTCCTTCACCATGTCACATCTAGGTCCTTATCCGGGTCGTGACATTGACCATCCGTTTGAGGATGAAAGGTCATGCTAAGCTTAACTTTGGTACCAAGATCCTTTTGGAAGGATCTCCAAAAATGCGAAGTAAATTGAGCACCACGATCCAAAATAATAGATAATGGTACCCCATGCAATCTAACCAACTCATGAATATATAGCTTGGCATAATCTTTGGCACCATAAGTTATTTTAACTGGTAAGAAGTGAGTTGATTTTGTCATTCTATCAACAATAACTCAAATAGAATCAAAGTTCTTTCTGGTTTTTGGCAAACTAATCATAAAATCTATGTTGATCTCTTCCCACTTTCACGTGGGACTCTCTATGTCTTGGGCTAGGTACCCGGCCTTGACTTGTTGGAAATTGTGACAATCATCTACAAACTTGACAATATCTCTTTTCATCCCACTCCACGAGTAGGATGAGTTATGCGCCTCTTGGCAATAAAAAAATATTTAGGGTAATAAAGTAATTTTGTTGGTCAAAGTAGAACAGCTTATAAGCTTAAAATAAAAAGTTGGGGGAGACAACTTTTAACTTATTTTAAGTAATTTTTAACTTTTTTTAAGCTAATTTAAAATTTGTCAAACACTTTTTTAAGCTAAAAAGAGTTTAAAAACTTATTTGACCAGCTTTAAAGCAAAGCCAAACAGTCTCTTAATTAAACAAAAATAGCCAAAATTTTAAAATGTCACAAAAAATAGGCAAAAGAAAAATTCAAAAAATGTCCCCAAAAAAAGGGGTTTCAAAAAATGGTTATTAAAAAACCCCAAAAATGATTTTAAAAATAGGCAAATAAAAAAAAAAGGCCAAAAAACATTAAGAAAAAAAGGTCCAAGAAAAAGAAGAAAAAAAAGAAGAAGAAGTCAAAAAAAGATTTTAAAAATAGGCAATATATATAGGCAAAAGAATGTCCACTAACAAAATTATCATTTATTATTTTTTAAAATAATTATTATCTTAATATTTAATACAAAATTCAAAATATTGTATTATATTCCTATTTGAAGGCTAAAAATTATATCAATCCTAAACGTATAAGAAGAATACTTCAAATAAAATCATTTTTTCATCTTTTTTTAATTATTATATTATTATTTTAAAAATATTAAACATTGATTATAATAAACACAATAAAATTAAATGAAGAAGATTTTATCAAATTCTTTTTCCAATGAAAATAGACCCACAAAGTTAGTTTTGTTATCTTTTTTCTTTTACTTATGAAAGTTGTCTATATTTTCAATACTCCATGAGTAATTGATCTTTATTTACAGATTTGTTTCGTCTAAGTTGATCGACAAAAAATCCAACTATTTGTTCATCTATGGAGGTGAACAATACTCTTCAAATTATTTGTAATAATAAGAGAATTTAAAGTTTTATTTTTTTAACTCTCAAGTATAACAGGATGAATCACTTTAAGATTTTTTTTATTATTATTTAAATAATAACTTATTAATCCAAAGTAGTATTACTCTCAAAGAAGTTGAATGACTAATTCTTTTATCCTCATATTTCTGAAATATCAAAGTGTCAATTTTTTAAATTATGTTATTTGATAATATTTTTAAAGAATCATGAAAAAAAGTGTATTTCAAAAAATATTTAATGAAAATATAGTTTTTCAAATTTAGCTTTTTTAACAAAATATGATCATTTTGATCTCGAATAAAACAAGTAGAACTGTACAAATTATTCATAAAATATACCTTTTACATTATATTTAAATTAAATGTATGTTTAGGGTCAGCAGTATTGTTTCATTTACTTGGAATTCTGTAGGCTAGATATGAAGAAAAAAAATTGATAGAGAGTGTTATTCTCGAATGAGATCTCTGTCAAGTCTAAATTTGAATTAGTTGGACTTCAATGCGGATTATGAACATTGGATGAATAATTAAAAAAAATGTATACTCTTATGACAATATTAAGATTATGAACATCGGATGAATAATTTAAAAAAATATACACTTTTATAACAATATTAAGAATTTTTCAAATATTTATAGTATTCAATTTAATAATATTGGCATCACACACACATGCAATGCACGTACGCTAAACTAGTATATATATATGTGTGTGAAGATAAAGTAAATTAAATGCAACTAAAGTAACACGAATAAATAATTTATAATACATTTATCAAAAACACACACATACATAAAAGTTGGTTCATCTCAAGATACCTAGAACAACATTATCATTTAGTCTTTGGACAGAAATAATAATTTGTAAGTGGTACTCTTATACATAGTTCATAAATATTGATTACTAAAATGACCTAATAATATGTCTTTCTTTGGACCGACATATTATTAGCATGTATTCCAAATGTATCACATATTTGTGACTATTCATAATCTGGCCAAAATAATTTTCTTTGGGATAATTATTTTTTGTATAGAAATAACATGTTCAAAATAAAAGAATTTCTAATAATAGAGGTTACTTTGACAACATACTATGTTCAATTCATCCACTTAAGAACATGAAACATAATAAAATATTTAACATTAAACAAATAAATAAACAACAAAAAAAACTTTGAATTTAAATCTTAATCCAAACATTCTGGTTTCAGTAATATATTTTAAATATTAAAACAAATAAAAAATAACATCATTATCAAGCCAATGGTGATAATTTTTTTTGAAAAACTAAAGTTAACAGTAATCTGTTAAAAAAATATTTCTAATCTTGTTCCATTGTGCAAAGATGGAAGAAGACTTAAAAATTAATACTAAACAATAAAACTTTAATAGTTGCAAAATGTTTGGTTCCATTGACGAAAAGATGCCTTAAGATCATTCTTTGAAGCAAAAAAGCCTTAAAAAACTTTTTATTTTTTTCTATCACCCTCCAGAAAAATAATAATAACTAAATATTATTATCAAGGCTTGTAAATGATTTGATAATCACTAGAGAGTAAACAAAATTGTAACTTGAAACAAAGGGAAGCAACAATTATTATTTGTTTCCATTAAGGAAAACAGAAAGGTTGCCTCGTCCAATATTCTTTTTTAATGTTGTCAATAGCCGCTTTGCGGCAAAACGAGAAAGGAAAAAAATAACAAAGAGTTGTTGTAACTTGAAGTCGGCAGATTCAAACTCAATTTTTTTTACCTTAAATACAAAATTGTGTCAAGTAATCAATCAACAACTCTTAAGACACTTATAATATATTTTTATAATTTTAATACATTTTTTATACATAATGTAATTCATTTATATTACATGCATAATTTATTTTTAATATAGAGTGTAGTTTCTTTAATCAAAATAAGTATAATACATTTTAATATATTTATAAAACATATATATTACATGTATAATTCACTTTTAATACATAATATAGTTGCTATAAATGGTAAATATTTTTCAAATATAGAATATCTAGGTAATAAACAAAAAATATGTTTAAAAATGAAAAATATTTTATAAAAGGGATTCAAAAAGGCAATTATTCCAAATTTTTTAAGTTTCTTAAAATAAACGCACATTAATAGATATTTACTTTTAAGACTCAAAATTTTAATACTTTATTAGATCATACAATTGACTAATTTAATGATAGCATATATACGTACAATATATTAATATGTGAGTGGACAAAACAAAAATTAATAACATATTTACCTTTAAATATATTTAAATTTTTAATAAATGTTTTTAAAAATGTAACGTACTATGTATATGTTAATTTTAAAGCTGCAACTTCTAATATATCATATATCTTATCCTTAAAACAAAGGTTATTCATCTTAAAAGATGATTATGAGAAACGGAAAATTATATTTCAATAAGCATATAATTATTTTTATTTTTTCCTTTGTTTGAGAGTTACGATTTTATTTTTCTCTTTATTTTTTTAAAATTTAACTTGTTCTTCATTTATAATTATGTAGACATCTTCACTTACTTTTGTAGGCTTTAATTAAATAAATATTATTAGGTTAATACACTGCTTAATGCTTAATGCTTGATGCATGCTTTTATAATATTGTATGCATTTAATATTACTAGTTTAGTGTACGTGTTTTGCTATATCAATTTAAAAACTACCTGTAAATAATATTTGTCATTAAATAAATACAATATTCATGTAAATAAAATTAAATAAATATTATTAGGTTAATACAACAGTTTAGTCTATTGTGATACAATAAAGATGAGAAAATCAATTCAATTAGTTATAATATAAATGTGTTAATAGCTTTTGAATACATAAACTAATAATTTAGAGTTGAATAATTAGAAGTTAAGTAATTAATTGACTAAAATTTAATGCAACAAAAGATTCATAAATATAAAAAGTGTAGTTTAATGTTTTCAACATAATTTTATCTTTTTAAATTTATTTTATTACATACTTTTATTAAAAAAAATATTTGGCAATAGAAGTTTTTGTTCATTGTTTATATAGAATCGTCCTAAATTAAAAGTGAATTCTAAATATAAAGAAATCTTAATCCAAAAATGAATCTTGAAACTAAATAAATAAAAGACAAAATAATAAATTAAGAAAAATAGTGAAAAAATAGTTTTGTCTAAAAAAGAGGATTTTAATGAAGGACAAAAAGTTCAAACAACATTATTTCTTGGGACCTTCACACTGTGTTTGTTGGATTGTCTAACTTTGAATATATTTGGTGATACATAAATTTTCACAATAACAAAAAAATTATTTTGGGATTTAATCTATTCATGCAACTTTAGTGTTTAAAACAAATTTTAAAGTGATAAAATATAAATTGTAATCACAAATAAAATATGAAGAAACAGAATTTTATTCATAAACGATGTGGGTACTGTTGACACCCAATTTTTACCTTCCACGACATAAATTAATCATCGAGCTTCTTCGAATTTTAATAATTCAAAATA